>VWZS01000773.1:0-69203 GCA_013397075.1 Rhabdornis inornatus | reverse complement strand
AAAAAAAAAAAAAAAAGTGGGAGTATTACAGTGAGTTTCTGCATTGTTTGGACACACAAATCTAGGTTGTATGTAATACAAATACAAAAACACTGGGCTTGGAATACCAGCTGACTGAAATCACTCAACCTGTTCCGCTGCTGCAAGGAGTATGGTAGTGGAAACACAAGAGAAAGACAGTCTTAAGGTCTGGATGGATTAAAAGCCATGTAGTCTACTTGAAAAAAAAAAACAAACAAGTAGCCTTACAAATGAAATATTAGATTAGAAAAACTACTACTCTCTGACACTCAGCATTTAATTATTTTGCCTTTCTGTGCAATTCTGATATCCCTGTATCTGTATCTCAGACTATTATCCTTCAACTTCCCCTCCTCGAAGGATTTCAGAAGGCACGTCCATCAAAGCTGATGGGCAACTTCAGCTGTATCATTCACTTCTAAAGCACTGCCAAACAAGTCAAAACTGCAGCACATGTTATGCTAGTAAAAAGTATCTTCACTGTTTGGGCTAGCAAGCATATATGGGTAAGACATGTTCACACAGTGTTCACAAAAGCCAGATGAAAAGGAGGAGGTCAGAGGCCAATCCTTTACCCCCTCAAACAGGCACAATCTTAGATGCCAAATGGTCTCTGCCTGTTATGGGTGAGTTGACAGCTGAAAAACTGTGGAGGTGATGGCTTGAAGAAAGGCTCTACAGATTTTCTTGTGAAAACGAGAACCTGAGGGGAAAAAAAAGCTGTTTGGGTCAGTGAGCCTTCCCTATGTGGAAAAGCCAGGCAAAATGTTTTGATTTTCAGGTGCTTTAGAGAACAGTTATGTAAATCAAGACCATACCCACCAAACAGGTATTAGAGATAAAGATCTACCTGGCAGGTGAGCACCCAGACAGCTGAGTTCAGAGCCAGACTGCATCCTTCATCTTCAACAATCATTTTTAGTATTAAACACTTAAGCAGCTTTGGGGCTACTTTAAGTTGCACCTCCAAATAATAAGAGTCTCCAAGGATATACACTGTTAGGGACAGAGCACACACCAAACTCTTCCCCTAGGGGGCTGGTTGTTTCAGGGAATGGGGCAGAGCAGGGCCTGATATATGGGGTTCACAAAAGCCTGGTGTTTGTTACTCCTGGAGGCTCACCTTTTCCTCCCTGGAGATAGTGGTCCAGGACAAAAACAGCAACCAAAAACTTCATTAAGTTCTTTACATGCTTAAGCATTACAACAGTTTAATTTTCCTACAAAATGCAGAGACACAATGTTTCTTACAAACACAGTAGCAAAGCAGAATAAAACACAGATTCTCACGTTTATAATTTCTGTCTTCTCAATTTAATAAATGTCTGACTAAGTTTGGGGTTTTTAGGGTATCCAGCTTAAAATCACAGAATGGTTGAGGTTGGAAAGGACCTCTAGAAGACATATGGTCTAACCCCCCTCGCCTCTGAAGCAGGGCCACATAGATACAGTTGCCAAGGACCATGCCCAGGTGGCTTTTGAATACCTCCAATGATGGAGACTCCACAACTTCCCTGGGCAACCTATGCCAGGTCTCCATCACCCTCGCAAGAAAAAAGAGTTTTCTGACGTTTCAAAACAAATCTTCAGTGTTTCTGTTTGCATCCATTGCCTCTGGTTCTGCCCCTGGGTGTCACTGGAAAGAACCTGGCTCCATCACCTTTAGGACCTCCATTTAGGTATTTTTATACGTTAAAAGAAACTCCCATTAATAAGAACCATTTCTGTTCTCCAGGCTGAACAGTCTCAGCCTTTCCTTACTGGACAGATGTCCCTGCTTCTCAAACAGGCACTTCAACAGACATCCATCCTCCTGTCTCTACCTCCTCTCCACCCCACAGCTCTGTGCCTTTCTTGTACTGGGACACCCAGTCTCCAGGTATGTCCAGAGCAGAGAGGAAGGATCTCTTCATTCGACCTACTGGCAATACTTTGCCCAGTGCATCCCTGGAGACTACATGCTACCTTCACAGAAGGGCACATTGTTTGCTCATGTTCTACACCAGGACTCCCACGTCCTTTTCACAGAATCATAGAATCATAAAGGCTGGAGAAGATCTCCAAGATCATTGACTCCAGCCTTTGACCCAACACATCACCATCATATGAACTAAATCTTACCACTAACTACCATGTCCAGTCGCTTTCTGAACACTTCCAGGGATGATGACTCCACCACCTCCCTAGGCAGCCTGTTTCAATGCCTGACCACCCTCTCAGGAAAGAAATTCTTCCCAACATCCATACCAAACCTTCCCAGTCACAGCTTGAGGGCATTTCCTCTTGTCCTTTCACTAGTTGCCTCAGAAAAGAGGCTGACTACCATCCTGCTACAATCTCCTTTCAGGCAGCTGTAGAGAACCAAGCTGATTTCCAGTTGGTGATCCCCAGCATCTACCCATGCATGGGGTTGCTCCTTCCCAGGGGCAGGACTTTGCACTTTCCCTGCTTAAACTTCATGAGATTCAAAGAAAATGCTTGGATATGCCTGAATCTCATCCTGCCACATGCTCACTCATTACATTAAGAACCAACAAAACCCAGACATCCTGGCCTATTCGTCAAGGCAGGTCTCTAGGAATACAGTCAGGGGTGTAATTACAATGGGGAAGCACAAACCTCATAGTCCCCTGTGCGTGAAAACAGGCTATTTTGCTGACCATGCTTCCAGTGCCACACAAGTTTCTTCTGCATTTTCATATTGTCTCTTTCTCTCTCCACCATTTTCTGGCCCTCCTGGAGCCTCTCCAGACTCTGCTGGTACTCCTGCAGCTGCAGCGCCAGTCCCTGCCGGCTCTGCTCCAGCAGCTCCTCCTCGCACTCACACTCCCGTTCCCGCTGCCCCAGCCGGCTCTCCCTCGCCTCCTGCTCCCGCTGCTGCTGCTCACATTCACGGAGCCACCGCTGCTGCTCTTGCTGAAACTGCTGCTTCAGTTTGTCTATGTCACCCAGTTGCACCCTTTGTTTTTCCAGATTCCGATATTTCTCTTGTTCCAAAACGAGGTTTAGCCGAGAACCATGGCTCCGACTGGTCTTCTCATTCTCTTGCAGTAGTAACCTATGGAGCTCTTTGTGGCTGTCCTGGATAGCCAGTGCTGCCTAGACACCACAACAAAATCAGACACAAATGTTTAAATATCAGCATTAATCCATGTCTGTGTTTTTACATAGAATCATTATATAAAAATGCTTCAACTTTTTTGGGAAGTTATTCTTCAAGCAAATAGAGAAAATTCTGTGATAATGCCTTTTCATAGGGGTATTTCTAAAATAAAACTCAACTCTTTCGAGCACTATTAACAAAGCTTCCGGTTTACTATGTTACAGCTGTGCATATGCACTCCAATTACAGCTGGGGTCGTGTTCTGTCAGAGGATGTAAAGACACACAGGAAAAACAATATTTCATGGTTCAAGAGGGCAATAAGGCTTTGGGAATGCTATATTCACCCAAGTATTCCTAACACAGCTGTGACTTATATACATAAAACTGTATTGTTTCCAGCAGAGTTCACTCTGACTTTAAGGCTCTCCTTGCTAACATGCAGCATCACAGTCCAACATCAGTCCTACAGGCACCTCCCAAGACAGCCATGTGACCAGGACTGTACTGCAACACACCTGACCGAGGCCTCAGTGCAAGCATAAACCTGCAGTATAGTAGTGGTTTCAGGTTTGATGTTCCTGCTTTACAGCCGAGAGCTCTATATCCCATCCTTCACAAGAATGTTGTGACATTGTTTGCATTAAAGGTTGTGACATCCTCCAATAATACAAAAACAAATAGCTGGCATTAAAAAGAAAGAAAAGCAAGAAAACCCTGGATCTGCTGAGGCACTTATTACACTGCCTATGTTCAAGAGCTGACATGGGAATCTATTTCAGCTGACATTCCCAGAGAATTCAAGAAGTCCCACTACCCTTTGCTGTCCATTCTAGAAAGTTTTTAACTTGTGCTATCTGCACTTTCCTTGGCTCTTCCTCCAGTATTGCGCCAGTTCCAGTGACTTGTAAACAGGACAAGATCCTCCACTGGTTTCTCAGCATCTGACTGCCCATTCATGGTCTGAGCAATTAAAGGCATGAACCTGAACCTTACTTTACTGTCCCTATTTGTTTTTCAATTACTCAAAAAATTTTGCCTGAACTACAGATTTTATTTTGCTTTTGCATTGCTTCAGTATGCTTAACTTCTAACCCCAAGGTGTCCAGGATTATTATGAAATATGCTACGGTCAGTAGGGTCTAAAAATTAAGTATACTCAAATGGAACATTTAAAAATAGAATTATAAAACTGCAGCTAAATAAGAAGTAAGTTAAAATATTCAAACTTAGCATAAAAGAGGCAAATGCTACATACTAAGGCCCTACAGAATATACAAAGTAAGTGCAATTTAAACATCTAAAATGGGCTGAGTTTGCTATCTGAGCTACCTGGCAAAGTTACTTCTTACTACTAGCCAGGAGAACAGTTTAACCAAAATACAATTTTTTTTTCAATTTTTTTAACTATAATTTTAGAAATCTATATGTGAAATGACATCATTTCACTTTCCCGCTAGGTTTTTGGACTGTACAAACATCCTCTTTTGGGAAGAGGGACTGATGCCCAGGCAAGTTAGTACTTTTCAATTCTTAAAAGAAACCTGCCACTGATGTAAAATAAAACCATATTCTTTGACAACTTACGCAACAGTCAGTAGAGATCAGTGTAAATTAATGTAATATCTAAAAGTAGGACAACACAAAAACAAATCTTTAAAAGAAAATTATTAGGACAAATTAATTACACTATGAAATTAGTAGCGGAGTAGTCACCTGCAAGCTGTATAAGAGACGGGTTAAGTTCTGGATTGCTTGTACAATCTAGAAAAAAAAGAGAAGGATTTTCAAAGGTTTGACCACTGTTAACTAAATAGTTACTATGCTCTGTCCGAGTTTTAAATTGACTCACCTCTGTCCCTGTAGATCCTGAAAAATTCATACTTGCTCCCTAAAATAAACCGATGTAGCTTTTAAAAGTTGTTTTAAACTTTAAAATTATATCATCTAGGTAATTTTTTTTAAACTAGTGGGGACATATGGCTAGGAAATGTGTACTAAGTGAACCTTTATGTGGGTATATTAAAAAAGACAGAAGCAAAAATATATGAAGACTAATAATTCACCAATAATGGAGTTTCCATGGAAATTACTAGAGATTCTGAGCATAACTGTACAAATAAAACCATTTCATCCACAATTTTAATCCCTTGTGAGTAATGCTACACAGAAAAGACATTTCAATTCATTCGTTGTTTACTTGACAGATTTGAAACACAGTAACTGGACTTCTGTATATATAGTACAGTGGGTTTAGATTACTTACAATAGGATGAAACAGCATGAGATCTTCAAAAATAGAGATAATAATGTTCTAAGAAACTAGCAAGAAGCCATGTCAGTGGATCACAAAAAATAAAATACCTTAGTGCCCTGTGAGACGCTGTGCCCAGGATACTCTACAAAAGGCACCAGCATGGTCACTACTGTCCTCTACAGCAAGGCACAGCCACTTCACACATTCCATCCTGTTCCCTTTTCCTAAGAAGCTCTCTAAATTTACAGGATGAAGCTACCCATAATCCCTTCACATGAAGAACAGCTCCTCTGAGAAAGATAAGATGAAATGGTGGGGACTGTTTCAAACACAATCCCTTCTGAGACTATGCTGAAAAGACTTCCAGTATGATTTTTCTCTTTTTTTTTTTTTTCAAAGAAGCAAAGGACAGTTTGGGGAATATTTGTTTTCTCTCTGATTCTCTTAAATTCTCTACTGAGCCTCATTTTCCACCACAGACAGTAAAGCATCTGCTACATTTAGATGAAATAACTGAAAATGAAAATGAGAAAGACCAGCCCCCTAAACAGAACCCAACACAGACACCCATGGGGCAAAGGGAGTACCAGCTGCATCATTTCCTCCACTACGCTTTCTCTCATTATCTCTTTTCAGTATTTTCTTCCAATCCTCCTCCACATCTTCACCTCCTCCTTCTCCTCACTGCATACACAAGCCATAGAAAAGCTCAGCTCTGCTGTAAAAGCAGTGGATTTTGCATGGATGTCTCTGCGGCACAAGGATGGACTCAAGATAGCTCTGCTTTTCCTTAGCTGGATGGCAAGCAGCGGGTAAGGAGGCAGCACAGGGTCAAGAGGGAGAGAAAGAAGGTAATGCTGGAAGGGTGAGGAAGAGTGCACAAAGCAGAGCCCGCACACTGAACAAGAGCAGGGCTTCTTTCAGGTTTTTAAGCCCTTTTTAATTTGAAAACGGATTTACACAGGGGGAAGGTTTATCTGGCAATCGCTTGACCAAGGAGCTGCAAGTGGCCAGTCCCAGTGCCCATGGTCCCCTCACTGCAGCACCACTTAAGCGCTAGGACATGAGGCTGAGGCAGGTTTAGCTGAGCTGGCACATGCCCTGCAAGTCCAGCTAGGAGTGAAGCAGTAATTTCAGGTGTTTAACTGTGCTGAAGGCCACCACCACCTCTCTGCCACTGCTCCTGATCACCTTGGTTCAGAGAGATGGGGACAGTCAGATTCCAGGGCAGGCTGCACTGTGCTCTGGACAACGCCCGCAGAGATATACTTACAAGGCAGGAGCAGCAGAGACAAGATGGGAATCATCTCTCACAGCTGCCCACAGGGGACTCCTCATGTTGCAGGGACAGGGCTCTTCCTTCCAGTATCTAGTCAGTATCTAACCTCCAAGCTGGGAGCCCTTGCCCCCCGTCCAGCTCCGTTTTCCCGAGCTAGTCGGGCTGAGTCCAGAGCTGGCACCCCTCAACCCTGAGACTCCCTGGAAAGCCCTTGCCTTGCCTCTTTTCTTTGCTCACTCTGCCACCTCCTGGTAAGTCTGATTCTGACATGGTATCAGAAAATGCACTATATGCCTTGTCCAAATAATAGGCCATAAATAATAGGATAATGACTTAGGGTGGAAGAGTTGTTGTGGGACCAGAGGTCCCTCCAGCTTTATGATTAGGCATAGCTTCTAAGTTAGAGGAGGTTGCCGAAGGCCTTCTCCAGGAAATCAAGTCAAATCCAGGAAACCTCCAAGGCTAGAGACCCCCACAATCTCTTTCTGATTTTTTTTCCTTGTATACACTCAGAATTTCCCTTGCTGCAACTTATAATCTCGGACACTCATCCTTTTGCTGTGCACCTCTGAGAAAAGCCCAGCTGTACCTTCTCTAGAATCCCAATGGCAAAGTTTTTATGTGGAGCTACTGCAATTTTTAATGGGCTATATCTGAGCCCCTCTACCCTCTGTAGGTTCTATTCTTCTTCACCTAGCTTCTCTGCTCCCTCACTTGGACTTTTGTTTTTAAACAATTTTTTCCACTCACATTCTTCCTCCTTCTCCCTTCTATCAGTAGTTGCATAAATAAGATGATCTAGAGCTAAACATAAGATGAAGTTATAGAGAGATTAGTGTATTAGCAAGAGTATTCCTAATATAGAAAACAAACAAACAAACAAAAGGTTTCAGGCACAAAAGCCCTCTCTCAGACTTGATGCAAAGACAATATGTTAATGCTAAACTTTCGACAAAAGTTTTCTTTCTGTTTCAAGTTCTGTATCTTATATTCTTCTCTCTCCCCTTTATTCCTCTTGTGATTCTTATTCTCCACCTAAGAACTGCACTGTTATGGTTCACTTTATTTCTACACAGTAATTCACATTGCTTACTCCAACACTCTGTTGCTACACAAAATTTGCCATTCCTAGTTTTGTCCAGAACTGATGTTTGGTTCTGCTTTTCTCCCCAGATTTGCTTATCAGCTCTTCAACTTCACAAAATAAGCACTTTCACGTCTATTCCCTAATTGCTCCATCTTGCTTTGATTCAAAATTCTGAAGCAAGCTGGTGTGAAAACATCCATCATCTCTTATGTGCTTGTTCTCGGGATGAAGTTCTTCCAATGCACAAGTCTTCCTTGCATTTCCTGAGGACTCTGTCACTGCAGGAGACTTTCATCATCGTGTGAACAGGAGGAGGGAGTAGAGGGAATACTACTGTCAGCTCCATAGACAGGCATCTATTGAATGATGACAGCAGAGACCCATGCTCACAAGCGGCCCATATAAGTGGTTTGAAAACACTGCCTGTTATTACAACTCACTGATGTTAAGCCTTGTAGGAAAATCATTCTGTGCTTGGATTGTTTATTACTGCTTTTTAAAATTTTATTATTAATTGCAGTGACCTCTATTAGACTGAATTACCTGGATCTGAGTGAAATTCCCCATAAAAATTTGAATAGCATGTACATGCACAGTGCCCAGACTGCTGTGTGCAATGCAGGAAGAAAAACTGGTTACCATACCTTATCCTCAAGATTGGCGCCTGCCATTTCCTTTTCAACACTGAGATCGATTTCTGGTGATTCTTCAATTTCTTTTCTTTCTGCATCTAACAAATAAATCCCCAAGAAAATGCAAAAGAAAGGTATCAAAGCATATCCTGACTAGATAAACAAAGAGCATGCTTTTTTTCAGCTACTCAGGATGATGAGAATGTGATTTTTATAGTCTGTATTTACATAATGGATCCTAAGCTAGGGAAAAACAAATTTGCAAGCCAGGACGGCACACATGGCACAATCCAGTTTTTCTACCTTACAAATTAGCACTATTTCATGTATGAAAGGTTGGAGATAAGTGTAACCATAACACTAAAATATTCTGTAGCAATGTTTTTTACATAACTTTATTCACAATTTTGTTGTGAGAAATTAATGCTACCTTTTGCAGCTGAAATTCTTGGAATATCAATCCCAGTTTTTAAGTCTCCTGACAAAAAGGGAAATGGCCTATATTGCAATATAGACTTGATGCTGAGCTGAACAACAATGACAAGAAAGTGTACTTTCAACGAAGTTACATAACAATTCACACTACCTGAGCCCAAAGACAACTTTCATTACATTATTTTCTATTGATTCTGTCCTAGACCATGGAGGCTTTCCAAAAAAACAATCCGGTACCAATTATTTTAGCACTCCGAAGATGTAAAAGCATCAAATTTTACTCACCACCTGGAACAGATTCCACTATTTCATTAGCAGTGAATCCATGCTTCACACTTAATTCCTCAGTACTTCCCTCTGGTGATCTGTCTGTTTCACTCACTTGTGATGTTGTTACAGCAACATGGAGACTTTCAACTAAAGAGGAAAACATGCAGAATTACAGAGGCCCCTTAAATAGTTCCCTAGTGCATGAATCAATGACATAGAATTGATTGACCATGGAATAATTTAGCTTGCGAGGGACTTTCAAAGGTCACCTAGTCCTATACTTCCCTCAGACCTGGTCAATCTTGACCAAGGTCAAGTTGTGTTGCTCAGAGCTTTGCACACAAAGCCTTTAACATCCCCAAAGATGGAAACTTCAAAGTCTCCCTGAGCAACCTGTTCCAGTTTTTTAACACTCTCATGGCATTTAATTTTTCATTTCAGTTAAATGGAATTGCCTGTGTTTCACCACAGGACTATTGTCTCTTGTCCATGTTTTCTTTTCTTGTCATGTGCCTCTGCAAAAAATCTGTCTTCTCTATATCCTCCCATTAAGCTGTTGTGGACAGTAATGAGATTCCACCAAGCCAGCTACCTCAGCTTCTCTTCAGATGTTGTGTCCTCCAGCCCTCTAGTCATCCTGGTGCCTTTCACTGGATTTGCTCTACTTTGTCAATGTCTCTCTTGCCCAGGGGAAGCACAGCATTTGTCATGGCAGTCCAGATAGGACTCACCAGGGTTAAGCAGAGGAGCAATCACGTCCCTCAATTTGCTGGCAACTCTCCTCCTACTGCAGCAGCCCAGGAAGCAGTTGGCCATCTCTGCCACAAGGGCAACTGCAGCCTCGTGGTCAACCTGCTGTTGAGTAGGACTCCCAGGTCCGCTTCCGCAAAGGTATTTTCTACCTAATCAGTGTCCAGCCTGTACCAACACACAGAATTGCATCACCTGAGTGAGATGCAGGACTTTGCATATCTAGGTCTCTTAGCCCATTTTCCCAATCTGTAGAGGTCTCTCCAGCTCACTGAATTCTCCACCTCATTCAATGACAGTCATGAGCTTGCTAAGAGTGTACTCAATCCTGATGTTAACAGCATTAATAAATATGTTGAACACTACTGGTCTCAGTAAACACCCCTAAGAGAATCCCCTAATAACATAATGCCAACTGGACATCATATGACTGACCCCTTCAGCCCAGCAGTCCAGCCTGTCTTGCATCCAGTTAAGCAGTTTACATCAATTCACATTTAAGGACATTACAGTCAATGCAAACAGTGTTGAAGGTCTGAGAGATGTCAAGGTAACCAATATGCACTCTACTCTTACCATAAAACCTGTCAGGTTAGTCAGATACAACTTGCCCTAATTAATCTGTGACAGCTGTTCCAAATCATCTTCTTGTCTTTCAGGTTCTTGGAAATGCCTTCCAGGAGGATTATCTCAAAGATGCTGGTGAGACTGACTGTTTTTTAGTTCTCTATATATTCCTTCTTGGAGTGTGAGGTTTGCTTTCTTCGAGCCATCAGGAACCTTTCCTGATCACTGTGACTTTCAAAATTGACAGAAAACAGCCTCACAGTGACATTGGCCAGCTTGCTGAGCAGCCTTGGATTTATCCCATCTCATCTCATGGATTTATGTAGATCTAATTTGCTTAAGCACTATGTAATTCTGTCCTTCTCTACTCTGAGCAATGCTTTAGTCCCATAGAGTCTGCTATTAGCTCAGGGGCTTAGTATTTGCACCGTGGAAAATTATCCCCACAAACTATCTACAATGTAAACAACTGTAAGCTCCCACAGAGTGTCGTAGAGTCCTGAAATCCAAGACATCATCAACATCAACAACAGCATGAGAGAAAGTGAAAAATAAAGAAGTGGACAGAATAAGGTGTGTAATAATTATAGGCTTCCATTTTAAGTATTTTCTGTTTTATCACTGACTTACAGTATCCTACACAAGTTTAATCAATTTCTATCAATAAAATGCTCTTTGATTCTATAATGATGATGAAAATCAAGTGTCCTGGGGTGACTTTATGATGCTGAATTGTCTCCCCATTCATCTGTTTAGACCAGAAATAAGTTTTGCACCTTTAAAACTAGATCTGAAAGTGAAGGGGGGGAGAAGGAGAAGAGGTGGATGTATTCAAAACAGAGCTTCAGCTTTCCTTCTCACAGACTGTGTTGTCCACAGCGTGGATAGACAGCATGAGAGAGAGCTCCTTTGCTTTTTAGTTAGTGTTTTAGCTAGCTGGGGCAGACAAGTTCCCCAGACTGTAGCTGTTCTTTTTCTTGGAACTATTCAAACCTGCTCTGGACTGAAAACCCAGAAAAACACCGGGAGCTCATACCTGCATCCCACTGGGCCCAGGACGTGGCATTTTCAAGCAAAGGAGGGACTGATAATAGACTGAGAGAGCCAAGCTACACCCCACAATAAGGACTTTCTGAATTTGTCATCTCTTCAGAACAGCGAGAGGTTTTACTGTTTAATATTATTCTTTTTTTTACGCTTGTGAATACTTTGCTTGTTAAATAAACAGGTTTTTTTCCACTTTTCTCCAAGGAAAGCTTTTCCCAAACCAGTAGGGGGAGGGGCCCGAATCCGCTTTCTAGAGAGACCCCTTTTGGAGTTCCCTCCCAAATTTGCCCTAAACCAGGGCACACAAACTTTGTAGGTTGAAATGCTCTTAGTAGCACTCAGTTCTCAATTTAGGTGATGCTAAAATCAGGACCCAATTTATCAGGGCTCTTTTCCACTGAATTTAGGAGAAGTTTAGTTGAAGTTCCAGCTAGGCAAGGTATCTACAAATACTGTTCCCTTCCTTCCTTCGCAGGACAGCACCGTAGATGGTGCAGCCATCTACCAACTCCCTGTTAGATAGCAGGCAGAAAAAACAGGGCTCCTACAACAATTCTGGCAGGTGTTTCTTGGTAGAAATTTTATTTACTCTCTATGTGATCATACAGGATTCTGATCTGACATCAAAATCAGCCAAGGTAGGTGAAGGTCTGGGACTAGGTGTAATATCATACTGCAACCCCTACTGTGCTTCATGGGACTGAACTGTAAGGACAGCCAACAACCTAACACCATGCCCCTACCTGCTTATATTTGATGCTATGCCCTAAATATATCCATTATTTTACAATCTGGCAGGTACCCTTTCCTATATCTAACAAAAATAAATGTGACAGACTTTTCTTCTATACCCTTTGGCCATTTTTGACCCTGCCACTTCTTGACACTTGACAGAATTGCAACACAAGGCAACATGGCTACACCTGGTTACCTTAAAATATCTGCCCGCATGAAGAGCCACCAATCCACTCTTCCCATGTAAACTCACCTTCTCTGAGTGCTGCTGCCAGCAGTGAAGCAGCCTGTGGAGTTTCTCCAGAATCAGGTTTGATAAGTAGGTGAGGTTCTACATGGACATCATCAAACCCACACATATCTCCCAGTTCTGCATAGATGCGCAACTTTTCTTCTAAATAACTGCAGATTTGCTGGTCGTGGTTACTCAGTGATTCTGCCAACCAGAATTGAACAGTGTGAAATTGCAAACTGTATTAGCATTTTTTAGCCTGCAGGGAAACTGTGCTCCCCATTCACCTTTCTAATCTTTATGCTCTGTAGAAAGTGCTAATTCAAGTTAAGCTTCTTTTAATTGGCCAGGGCCCAAATCCATCCAAGTTCATCCCATGTCTCCAATTGAAAGCTAACACACATCCTGGCAGAGTCTAGGCCAAAACCCTACCCTGATGAAGTGGCTTTGGCTGCCCTCTCTGGCCCTCATTACTCCTGTTGCACTCACAACGATATGTCAGTTCTACCTCCTTGAAAAGCACTTGGCTCATGTGTGCTAATAATTCAGGGCCTCAACATCAAAGAACACCTACTGTCAGCAGAGGATGCCTTTCCCTGTGGCTCTCAATAGGGCAGACTTTGCTGCAATTTCTCTCCTCACAGGAGTATAAAGATGTGGGAGTTAGGTGTAGGGACACCAAGGAAGTAGAATTTATCCTTATTAGTTATATTTGCAGATAAAAATGATAGCTGCAAAAGACAAAGTGTCATGAACAAGCACAAAGCCACACAACTTTGAAGATTCAAGGTATTTTCACAAACTCAGAGCTACTTGGTCCTGATGCTAATCTGTGAAATTCAGTATTTGTTTTGAAAACATGCATTTTTATTTTTCTTCGTTAGTTATAGTAATGTAGCAAAAACATTAAAGTGTTTGGAAAAAATATGCTTCTCTTTCACCACACTCACATTATACCATCAGACCAACCTATCTGTCTCTGCTGTGACTCTGCCTCTTGAACTACTCGGAACACACCAGCCAGTATGGGTGCATGACTAATTCATCCTGAATTCTGAGGATACCAGAGCTCTCAGAGTGACATGAAAGATACCTCACCTTGATATTTCTGAATTCTGTATGCCTTGGCCTCAGCAATACGTCTGTCCTCATCAGATTCAGTCATTTTTACTTCTTCTTCCTCTGGACAACTTCAAAGATAAAAGACAAAGGTGGATAAAGCAAAATCTGCACATCATCTATTCATCTTCAATACAATGGTATGTTCACAATAAACAGAACATAACACCAGCACCTTTTGCAACAATCCAGAAGCAAGCCACTTGTCTGCCTCTTTAAGAAGCAGCAAGTGGACATCAAGCAAGCTGAAGGACTCCTTTTTACTCTGGTAAGGCTGCACTGTGCATCAAGAGAATGGCTGGCACACACACACAAGTCTCCTGTCCCAAGTATAAGCTTGGGCCCCACCAGAAGCAATGTTTTCCCTACCATTCTTAATGAGCTGATGCCAAGATAACAGGAATAATTTGTGATTTCCTCAAAATCGTTGCATGGACACCTGAAGACTCTGGAGGCAGCCAGTGCCAAAGGCAAAGGTGAGGGAAGGCTGGTACAATGGCTGGTAAGGATGTCTTATGAGGAACAGAAAGGGCCTGCTGATTCAGTGGGAAAGCAGGAGGAATATGGGAAGTGTGGCAAGAGTGATGAAGAGGTTTTGGCACCTTGAGCTCAGGGAAAACCCAAACCCACACACAGACCCAGTGCAATGCAGAACAAAGAACATTCTACCTCGAATATCCAATCAACCTCCCATCTGCTTTGGACTACTAGCACGAAAACCAAACCCCTTTTTCACTACCTTTCCACTGCCTCTTGAATATGCCTCATCCAGTTGTTACGTTCTTCTTTTGAGTTGGTATGAACCTCGTACATCTCAGGCCCTGCAGATGAGGCACTGATCAGAAACATCCCCCTTTCTTCATTGGCTACTTCTCTAACTATGAGCTTCTGAAGGGAGATAACTGAAGGCTTCTGGTCCTGGAGGAAACAGTCAAAGCACATGCATAATAAATTACTTTCTTATAAAACACCACACTCTAGGAAGAAGATTATTTTTCAATTCATTGGACTAACACTAGTCCTGGTATAGTCAGACTACTGAAAGTTTTTCAGACATCCTTTTAAACTATTCTTTAAAGTATGTTACACTGTTAACAAACTAAGCACTAGATATGTGCTATAAAGAAAATCTCAGAGGCTCAGATACTGAGACACAATATCATATAATGTTTACATTTATATAGTTTGGGAACTTCTTTCCATGACCTCTCTTATCTTTTATGTGTGTTTACTACTATATTTTCAGTAACAATTTTTCTTCTCCTTGTTTTATGGAACAAAAAATTAAAATTTATATTAGACAACTGAAAGAGCCTACATTACTTCCCACCTTCACAGTCATGTAAGGTACAACATTAAAGATATAATTCTGTTATTTTCATCCCTCTCCATTAAAAATTATTTACTTTGAAAACAAACTTAATTTTCCATATACTGACATATCACAGTTCTGAACACAATACCAGGATTTCAGAAAAAAAAAGTTATATGGGAATAAGCTAGACAAGGACCCAGTTTTTGAGAAATATACAAATAAATGTGCAATGTATGTGTTTAAATATCTGATAATTACTCACAACAGCTGCAAAGATGTATTTTTGATCCTTTTCTTGTAAGAACAGTAGTACATCAGTTAGAAGCAGAGCTAAGGTGTCTTAAAATGAGAAAAGGAAAATAATGGCTTTTAACTAAAATCAATGCAATCAGTGTTAAGTCCTTACTTTAACTTTATAAAGGGATAAGCCCTGATGAAGAAATATCTCATAGAATCTTAAAGTAAACTAAACAGGGAATATCTGAATTAGCCCATGGTCTGCATGAAGCACTTGCACATACCTGCTTTGTATCTCTCAGGAAAGTGCACCATGCTGGAGCACAGGCCCAGGGAAAGAAAAAATCCTTGCCCCAATGGCAGTACAGCTTCCCTAAGCCATTCACCTGGCAAAGACTATCTCACATAACCTTGCTTTATTACACAGTGTTACCCTGGTAAAAGCATTTCTAGAATAATGATCAATAGACAACTTTATAAAGTTTCACAGCAAATACTATTAGGCTCAAAAAAAACAAAAAACCCAACCCATAATATATGATTAACACCAAAAATCAAAACCTGAGCTTGCATGTAAAAATTGTGCTCCAGCCAAATGTGGCTTCAGAATTTCTTTTCTACTACAGACGTCTCATTACCACTGAATTGTTAATGAGCTATTTTCAATGGCAAATACTGTGAACAATAAAAATGTACAAGTCAAAACACTATACTATGAAATGAAATTGAAAAACAAGAAGGAGGGGACTGGAAGGAGAAATGCAGATGGCACTGTATATGAATTTGTGTTCTCACACAGATTATTCACAAACCACGGCAACTTCTGGAACTGATCATCCAAAAATTAGTGGGACATTTGCAATACCATTACCTCAGCCATTCTCATTTGCAATACAGCACAAGAAAATATTTTCATTCTTTAACCAGTCTTTGAATGTTATTTGCAAATAAAGAGTTAAAGAACTTTACTGCTCAGATGAGATACCTTTGAACCGACCAGTTGCTGTCTTCCAGTACACTAAACCTTCATGAAGAAGTACCCTCTCTTTCCTCATCAAGTCTTGCTTCCGAAAAATGTGGCCATTTTTCAGCTTTGTATATGTTTTGTTTTCAGTTCTACAGAGAATTTCCAACAGCTTTTGCTTTTTCTCATACTCATTCACTTTCAAATCTACTGCTGCTATTACATCCTTAATTAGACGAAGGGCTTTGCACAGGTCTTCATGTTCTTCTGTTCCTTCTGTATGAAACAAAATAAACAACATGACACTAGTCAGCATGTTCAAGAGAAGATATAATACCTTACTTTCTGGAAACAATCAGCATGATGCAAAGCTTAAATTGATGAATTTGTTAATTTAAGTTGAACCTGGCAACCATTTTACTAGAATTACTAGAGGTATATACCTTTGTTTGATCCACCTATTAAAAGATGACCTGTACCTCAGATTTATTCATTAGCCAAAACCACACGTTGAATAGTTTCTGACATATTTATGAGATGCAAGCACTTAAAAAATTAGCGGCTAAGCAAACCATATAGTATATTATTTTTCTGGCTAAGCAAAAGAACCTTTGAAACAGGATGGCAAGTACAAAGGATTTGCATTGTATTTGCAGCTTTCTACAATGCTCATTTACTTCCTGTTTGGAGGGCAATATCTGTAGGTTAATAGTCATTGTAAAATATTCTACGACGTTCTAGAGGGCATTCAAGCTTTGTCTGAAAAAACAGAGAGTAATTTACAAAATGTTTGTCTGGCTCTACTTAGAACAGACTCCTCCAGAATTAACTCCAAAGGTACAGATGCGTATCTGATTTAGTTCACATAACTTAGTCTAGGTCTTTTCTTAAAACAAGTATGCTTTTCTGGACTTCTATGGCCTACCTGGCTGGAATACCAGAAATCTTCACAACCCAGCCATGACAAGGCCTATATAGACGAGACAGCTCTGTTTAGGTGGCATTTGCCTAAACAGTAGGTATTTATGTAGCTCTGGTTGTATCTCCACAGAGCAGTTGATTTCTGCTCTGCTCAATAGAGCAGAATTTAATCTATTGTGATATTGTAGCTGTGCAAATTCCTTACGTTAGAAATGTGCTAGGATTTCAGACATGAAGCAACGCTTTAGCTTTTATTCACCTTTTGAGTATTGCAATATCCTTTCAACCAGAACAGGGTATTTGGTGATTCGCTGGGTGACGAGCAGAATGCATTCAGGGATTCCTCGGCGTCGAGCCAACAGGTTACTATTTCTCAGCTGCACAGATACAAATATATACCTTAAGTAGTAAATGCATATTAAACCACCAATTGACTAATAAGAAATATGATCTAGAAGTATTACAATAAGTTAAAACAAATGCTGGGAAATCTGAACCATCCCCAAGGAGCAGTTGCTGTGCTGAGGGATGAGGCATACTGTAACAGGAACATGTGTGTAATACACACTGGATGCCAAAACATTCTAAAATTTGAGAGAAAACTGTGATTTATCAGCTCACTAGTCAAGGAGGAAAACTTTTGCCATTTTTACTAGTCATTAAAAGTGAGTTACTGAATATAATTCCAACTCTAAATCTAAGTAATAGCCATGTAGGTTTTTCCTGAGCATTCTGTCAATAGTGCTTGTGATTCCATATTAACTTACTTTAATAAAATTCTGGAACTTCTTGTTTTGTTGCAGCTCTTTGAAGAGATTAACAGCTTCTTTCTGATGGCTACAAAACTCTCCGTATATTTTCTCCATTTTAATTGCATTTTCTTCTGAGAACTGAAGAAATGAGTAAGTGAATTGTGCTCAACATTTTATCTGACAAGAAAGTGTATAGCTTTACGTAGTGAATTTTGTATGAATAGGGAACTTTTACATTACTGGTTTATCAAGTTCTCTGAATTTCACTAACAAGGCCTGTCACTACAGCTGTTTTTAGGAGCAACAAGAGGAACGCATGCTGGAGAGAGCACAAGCAACCTCCACTGTAGTCTTGCCAGTAACAGCTAGAACATTTTAACAGCATTTCCCTCACTTCTTTTGAAACACAACCCTCTGAGGTTCATTTACTTTTGTCTGATCTCCACGTTGCTTCTAGACATGGTAACAGCTCAGCTCTTTATTTCAGTGGAGTGAAAACAGACTGACCTCTGGTGAAAAGTTACATCTCCCTTTCACAAAGGACTGAGGTGTGAATGCCAAGCCACTAGTTAGCTATTCTTTGGCCACAGGAAACACCTTGCAACCAGCCCTTCCGTAGTGAGCAGTATTCTGGGATGCAACATGCCAGATCACTATAAGAAATTTATGGGTAGTTTCTTTCCCATCATCAGTTCTTCACATCTCTGCTCAGCTGATAAAAAAGAGAATCCATTGCTTCCATTTTTTGCAGTTCATAGTATGACAGCAGCCTTCTACTGCAAACATGACAAAGCTCATCACTCCCCTTGTCACTCATACTACATAGGGAGAAGTCCACCCTAAGCTCATCACAGTTACCTGACAATAATGATATTTCTTCGCATTGCTATTTCATCCTGAAATAATCAAAGGAGAACAGGTTTTGAATCTTTTTTAGGCAATCATAACTGTCTTCTTGCCCACAGAAGTTTTGGAGTAAAAAAATTGTTTCAGTTTGGAACACTGAGCACTTAAAGGACTAACAGAACTGATGCTTCTACCTGCTGCACAAGGATGTCTCCAATTCTGCTGATGACAAAATTACGCTCACTCCCTGCCTCACATGATTCCTGCCGTCTGTCCTTCATTCTGCAGAAGAATTGCCTGTGCATTTCCAGTAGCTCATCTAAACAGGGGAATATTCTGTCCACCATGCTGTGGTCAAGCTGCAGTTCTTCCTTCATCCCTCTCCTGAATATTTCAGACATAATGAACAGGGTATGGATGTGATGTACTTCTGTTTGCATCAGCTCTGCAGTATAAAAGAAAAGAGCATAGTGTAGTAATCACCTAAATATTTTGCACACCCTCTAAGATAGACCTTAGTCTATCAAATACACAGTCATAATTCCTTTTTCTGTGTGAGCCTCAAACCTAATAGATTATGTCAGTAGGAAAATTTAATTTAACTGGCTCTGACACAATTCTCCCTGTATCCCACTGAACAAGCTGTGGTTGTAATTGCTTGAACTGGGGATCAGATGAGGCCCCTTGCAACTTCAACCATTCTGTGAACAGGTTAGGCATGTCTCTGGTCGCCACTACTATCCATTTCCTTAGTTCTAGGAGACATTGTAATTTGTGATAGAAATGTTCTTTGAACCTTCTTGTTGTTTTGAGTTGAAGCATTCATTCTTCTGGACATAAACCATGTAGGTTCCCTCTCTACTCAATACACCAAATTGCACTCAAACCTACACACAGCTTTGAAATACTGACCAAATATGACATCCTGCCGCTTGACGACATCCTTTTCTTGCTTGCTACAGAACATCGGATCCACAACAAGACTCCAGGACTCTGCCTCAAACTCTTCTGCATCTGTGCAGAGATCAGTCCACTGAGACAAATCGACATCATCTATGACAAAATTTATATTTCTTTAACACCACACATATAATGAGTAAGGGAAGTCCCTTGGCACAAGCAGATCTATTCATAGAGTAAGGGGAACACATTAAAGAGATGAACTATAGGTAAGACTTCTGCAAAGACTGGCGCTATCTTTACTTCAGTGAAGTTCACCAGATGATTATTACCAAAGAGTTGAATTGCTTTTGTGACAGAAGGGGAGAATAGGAAAAAAAACACTCTTCTTTACTCAGATTAAATCCTTTTCATAACTCTTTGCTTAAAGAAATCTTTTTAAATTTAAAAATAAAATTCAACATCTCCAAGAGCAGAGGTCCAGTGAATGGTACATGCACCATACTACCTGAGTGAAAGCCCTTCCACTTTCAAATTCAGTCTCATACCTAGCTACAGAAAAAATCTACTTCTGTTTGCTCCATAAGGCTATGTAGCTATGTAGCTTATATAAGGCTATGTAAAAGCACAGCTCACCAGTAGAAGTTAAGAATCTGGGCTACTGAGGGAATACAAGTGTTGCAGGTTAACAGTTTGCAATAGACACTGTCAACAGAGTTGACTGGAGGAGTGCAAAAGAAAAGTGTATTACTGTTCTGCTTCTGCAAGGATGCCAAGTACATTTATCCCTCTTGCTTTAAAATGTTAACAACACACTAAAATATCCTTATAGTTAGTTACAAGGAAGAAAGGAAAAGTTCTCTTTTAAGACTAATGTGTTTGATTTCATCATTTTAATTAGGGATGCAATTGTAATTATAAAAAACAAGTGCTCTTCTTCGAGAAGATAAAGTATCTTCCTATATCAACTAAGGAGTTTTTCTGGTTTTCACTCTCCAATACCAGCTATAAGATACAACATCTGTGCAATCTTCTCACCTTCCATCGCCAAAGTATCCATTGAAGAAAAAGTCCCTAATGCTTGTAACATCTCTTCAGACTGTGACTTGGACCTCCAGGTGCTAGTCTCAGAGTCTTGTTCAGAAAATTGTGTAGCTCTTCTACAGCAGAAACAAAAAAAATACCACATTTAGTTCATGGTTTAAATTTTCCTAGAAACGCTGAAGGATGTATTTAGAATAGTCCATTGGCAACTGCCCCTCTACCTTTCCAAACTGGCACTGGAGACACTTTTGGACAAGAGGTAGGACTGTTGTGAGGCTTCCCTCTTTCCAGGAGACAGTCCAATAGGCACAGAGAAAGAAGGATGCACTGAGGATAGCACCGTCTGTGAAATGTCTCCAGGTAGGGAATCTGTGAGGCAAAGCACAACACAACATTTTGGCAAACAATGAGTCTGTGATTGTTTGACAGAGCATGTCATCAACAGCACACTTATACTGAGAAATGCTATCTGGTGTCCATATTGACCTACACCAGGCATCAGGCATGTCCACTTGCCAAGGTACACGACCACAGTGCTCTCTCACAGTATACAAAAATTAACCTGCAGGCAATGCAGAATAGCCCTAGAGTTGCTATCATTTAATAAGAAAATAATACCAAATCATACATGCTCTATAGGTGTGCAAATACTTGTGCACAAGATAAATGACACAAGAACGGACTACTTTTTCTTTTTGTTTTCACTGAAAATACAGAAAATTCACACTCATTTTAGTAGAGGATGAGTTAATTCAACAGTGGTCTCTCAAAAAATAATCCATTCCTATTACAGACACACACATTCATACAGTATCATACAGATACTGAAATGAAAATTAAAAACAGAGAAATGACATGGGAAAGTTCATGCTGTCAGTGCCATGATTTTTAATCAAGGCCTACCTTAGCAATGCTAGGTTTATACCTAACTTACTTGTCACACCAACTTGGAGCTTGTTTTTATTATGGTATCTCTCCTGGGATTTCTGAAAAAAAAAGAATTTTTTGAAATCACATAGCTGATAATATACTTAACAGTCAAGTCAGTAACTCATTCACATATACATCACACAAAGGGCTCTAAGAAAGTGGTCCTAAGTTATGGTACTAATTCTGTCCAATAGCTAATTTTATTAGTCATTGGTAGATAACAATATTCAAAGTAGAATACTATTTGTACTACAATACAAAACTATTTATTATATTCTATTAGACTGAGTTACAACATTCTTCTTTTTCTATATGAGTATTGCCTGCAAAGGCTGCAAGAAAAGTGCATATTCAGGGCTTTATACTCCAAAAAGATCAAAGCATTTGTGGTAGTACACCATCTGAAGCATGAGTACCAGAGGCAGAACTGCTTCCACTTCCGAAGTTGAATTTTGCAAAATCTGTAGCAAAAGCCTGCTGTGCTTGGTCATATACTTCACTTTAGGTGGGTCAGTGAACATTTCCTGCACTGCATTCTTGCTGAGTTTGTGGCTCTTGTCTCCTCTTGCAAATAACCCACCATTCCCAGGAACCAGAGCTGTTAGTTCAGCAGTCTTAATGCCTAAAGTTTCCCAGAAATTAGATCAAGACTGTGGCACGAAAATTATAAACAAAATTAAATCCACTTGATTTATGTATAGTTTTAGGCTTGTTTTATGTTAAAGAACCAGTATGGGATCATGCTCTCCTTGGAAGTCACCATGATGCAAAACCTAGCTACACCAGAAAAAACATGCTCCTTTAATGTGAAATATTACCTGCATCATTCTGGCACATTTCTCTTCAAGTCTCATTTTATTTCTTGAGGGCACTAGCCTTACACATCTATTCTTCAAGATAATGTCTTTGTTATGATAACCTCACCATGCATGCATTCCTTCTTAACAGTTCAGGTAGTATCCATCAGCTCTAGTGCTGCTTTTGCCCTGCTCAGAAGCAGGTGAACACTGGGAGCAATTGCCTAGGCAGGCAGCTGTGGAGTCTCCTCCTCCAGAGATTTTCCAGAATGGGTGAAACAAACATCTGCCCAAATTGTTACCTAGAAGTGAGCCTGCCCAAGGGTGAGGAGGTGGGTGAGGTCACCTGCCAGAGCCCCTTCCATCTCTGCTTTCCATTATTCCAAACATATGGAATGTCCCCCAGTACACAAAGGTTCTTTCTCTCTGGGGTCTTGAGAAGCCTTTCTTATCAATCTATTCTGTAACCCTCCAGGCACACCACCTCACAGTCTGAGTTTGCAACCCTTCAAAAATATAAACACTTCTTGAAACTCGTTTTTGACCCCTTACTAAAAACTGTTATTCAAGCACAGTGTTTGCTCTGTTGCCCACACTAGCCATTCTGACACCCTTGCAGCCCTTCGCACACAGAGACTGGGGCTGGGCAGTCTGTGTGTATTTTTTGTTTTCCTTCGTCATGTTTCCAGCCCACAGAAAGCAAGTATGCTCTAGTAAGATCAGTGTAGGAGGTTACCTTGGTGCACCCAGGAGCACACTCCTTGCAGCTTTTATGCACAATCACGCTGCAATCTGAAAGAGAAGGTACATTTCAAAGCCTGGCACCAAACAGGGTTCCCAGTCTGCAGAAAATGTACTCTGAGGCTTCAGTTTTCCCTTTTTCAGATTCACTTACTAAAGCAATCCTCAGGATTCTTTGATGCACAGACCCAGGCTAGAAGGGAGTTTCTGCCTAATGTGCTAGGGCTAGGAGATCAATGAGGTTCTTTCTGAATCTGTTACCTGCTGTCCTTCCTCCCTCTCCCTTGTCAACCTCAGCTCAGTACATAAAGCAGGTACATCCAAATGTAGACAAAGTTTCAAACACACTGAACCAGGATGTCAGAACAGTATTCAGAGCACTGTAAAGTCACATGTAAAAGCCAGCAGCTACTTACAAGAACACTGTAGTGACTCCTTTCCTAGGAGGGCCTTTTCACAGACCATACATGGGATAACTCCTGGCAAAGTCCCATTTGTAAAATTGTGCCTGATTGGTTTCTCCTTGTCTTTGGTATCTTTATTTTTCGTCTTCATCCCCAAAAACGGAGGCAGGAAAACAAACAAACAAACAAATAAATAAATAAGATAAAGTTATTCAATCTTTAAAACAATAAAATATTCCTTTATAAGACCACATGATTCTAGAATATTTAACCCATGTCCTGGAAGACTTGCAACAGCATACTGTACTCTTACACCCAATATTGCTGAAGCCCTAAAATCATATAGGCATTGTTTACACTGGCAGCTAGGCCGGGAAACATTATCAAGGAAGATGGGCAGAAATACATTTAGAAATCTACAAAAAGGGGAGGGACAGGAAACAAAATTTTAGAAGTGTTGTTTACTCATTGCATACACAGCTATCAATGCCTACATCCTCTACATGTATACAGCTCATTCCTCTGCAGATAAAGGTGCAGTTATGCAAAAATTGACATGCTGTCTTTAGATCTTAAAAGACATTAGAAAGAACCTATTTTGAATGAGTGGTCAAAAATTCAGTAAATTCTGCCTATTTTTTCAGTACCCCTGTTGTCATAACTATAGACATAGCTTATACTTTTGGTTACTGACTGTTATACTTTAGGAGAACACACAGAGACAGGCTGCTTGACCAGACATACATGTTCACAGTCAGTTCTGACACTCTTGAAGGTACCACCTCAGACAATCACTTTCACATCCATGTACATTAGGATGTCCTGGGGCACAGGAAGGCATACTAGGGAGCATGAAAAAACATCAAAAGGCCACCTGGAAAGAGCCTGCAGGCCAAACCTTTCTTTCAAGCCACTAATTGATGCTGTTCATCTAAAGTTAAGATGTCTTGGAATTAAACTACAGTGTTGTAATCTACCTTCCATAGAAGGCCTGTTTGAATGACCAGGCCTCAAATCTCAAACTCTAAGCAGTGTTTACTTATGCAACAAGTCTCATTAAGTTCAAATAAGGCAAATTCAACTAATTACACCCTAACGTAGAAGTTTACACACTCAATTACTTTTTGAGAGCAATTCCAAGAATAGGCCCGTATCTCTTAATTTTATTTAACAAAGAAAGTATTTCTCAAATGTAATTCATACATTTCAATGTCAGGTAAATCACCAAACAGAATTACCAATGACATCAAAGGAAATCTGGTTTTTAATAAAAAGCCCATTTCAGGGTAACCTGGATAAGTTTTAAATTTAAAAAAAGAAAAGTGAAAATAGTCTTCCTATGATTTTTTGTGGTTTTGTAATAAACAATTTATCTTTACATAAAAATTTAACTTCCATCTATAATTCATTTAATTGCAGTGACATAAACATACGTAACAATATGAAAATAAATCCCAAATTACCTTGCATTTATTCCGTGTGCTGGTCATCCTATTCATCAGAAAGCTGAAAGTCCGACTCACTTTATATTTTTCAGACTCATTTTTTGAGGGTACAACATATTTATTCCATTCCTCTTCCTGAATCCTAAAACAGAGATCAGTGAAAAAACATTCCTCATTCCAGTGGCAACACTCCTTTAACTAACATATAGCAGAATCTGGACAGTGCTAACATTTACAATGTGACCTAACATTTACAATGACATGCTTTGTTGTGTGTTTAACACATTATGAAAAAGATTGCTATCCCTGTATAAAAAAAAGTAACACTTGCCAAGGAGCGCTCTGCTTGTGCAATGTGTAACAAGCTTGC
The DNA here is from genome assembly GCA_013397075.1 of Rhabdornis inornatus. Lineage (NCBI taxonomy): Eukaryota > Metazoa > Chordata > Aves > Passeriformes > Rhabdornithidae > Rhabdornis > Rhabdornis inornatus. The sequence continues at coordinate 44,004 of VWZS01000773.1, read as the reverse complement.
CTAGAATATGGTTGGTCTCAAAAGCTCCCCTGCTTTTTACTGCAGTGGTTTGGACATTCCTACAGTGGACAGGAGCCCATCCCTACTTTCCACGTCCCACAGTAAATCCCTGCTGCAGTATGTGTGTGGTGAGAGTTGGCTTGAGCTTGGCACACGGTTTAGACATGAGTTTACAGAAGCCATGGGCCTCTACAGAGCTGCTCAAAGCCCAGTGGAAGGTCTCTTCCCTGGCGGGCTCCCTAGATGGCATTCTTGCACAGACCTGCTCGCGGCTCTCCGTGACTCACACCCGTACCTTTGCTCCCGGGACTGCTCGGGCAGGCTGTACGCTCGCTCTGCAAGACACAAACAGCCACAGGACACTCACACCACAAGGCTTATCGTCAGCTTTACTGGAAACACGCCACCTCCACCAAGCCATAGGCTTACCATTAAGGGTTTGCAATGTCATTTGAAAATCAGAAAGGCAAAAACATACATGCATTAGAAACAGCTTTTTCTATGTTAAGACCACTTCCTACTAAGCTTTTAGTTGACAGGATCTGCCAGAACTGAGAAGGATATCGCTGAATGCCAGTCTCTGCAAATAGCCTGTTTTTAAGGATAGCAAAAATTGTATCTTTTGTTTTTCCTAACAACACAGACTTGAATGACTCACCCTCCATTTTGCTTTTTGCATAATTTGCTGTAAACTATCTTAATGACATTCTTATAACATTTGCAGTTACACATCTTATGCAGCTTTATCTATTAAAAAAAAGTAAATCCTTCTACATAAAGAGGAGTACTACTACTCTAAGTACTGCCTAGAATGTTTAATGCGCTACAAATTTGTATCTTCTGCAATTCTGTGATCCTATAAACAGATGACTCAAGGAGATGCTCCTCACAAACTCTCTAAAAAGCAAAATAAACTCAGTTGGATTGTTTTGGAAGAAAATAAGCCCAAAACTATAGAGAACGCTACCATTTTCAAATTAAAAGCCATTTTCTTTTGCATACATTTTTAGCAAAGCTATCACAGATATGGCTCAGCAAGATAAGTGCTTGCCTAAGCCAAAGGACCAGACTACACTTTCTTTGAAGTTAGATACAGACTTAAATACCCTTTGCTGAATCAGCATCTCTTCAGAGAAATGTAGACATAGGTTAGCAAGAGCCAGAATATTTACCAAAGAGGCAGCAAAACAAAATGGGCATTTCAGTTAGTTGTCAGGCACAACCTGTGCCACAGGATGCTTCTCTAAGAAACCAATGCCATGTATCCATGGGAGATGAAGACAGACTCATGCAAAACAGCACTGTGGAGCTGAGACACTGACTTAGAGACACTGTAATGGCCTAGAGGAGGAATGGACCACTGTTCGTAAGCACACCATCTACAGAGCAGATACAAATCCTTTACTGTTACAGCCTGGTAATACCCCTTCATATAAAGGCAGGTAGTATGTTTTAAATCCTAGAATATTTTAAAGTTTCCACAAGAAAAGGATGGTGTTTTGTCTCTTTTTTTTCTCATATTTTGTGTGGAAAAACCCATCCTGTTGTCATCTTGAATTCATCTGCTTTGGTTCAGATTTTGTTGCAATGTGCAAGGGTAGCTGCACCTCCTTCTTGCATAGCTAAGCCCTGAGCAAGATGTCCAAAGTGTTGGCAGCTAGGCAGAGATGAAGGGGCAGGTTTTTCATGTGCAGACTCTCACACAGGCTCAGACATAATCCCACTACAGTCCACAGAGATCAGGGTGAACTATCTGAGCCAGCTTCTTGGACCGAGCTCCTGGACTAGTCCTGTACCCAGATAAAACTACTCAAAGTGAGCACAGGTGTGCCTGCCTCATACAATAATCACCACTGCCAGCTGCTAAATACTGTGTTCAATGCTCCCATCCTTGCAAAATGCTGGCAAAAAGAGGCACAATGCAGGAGGTGCTGATGGAAGGACGTGCCAGCAGACAATCACCAATGCTGTTCCCTCCCAGCACTACCCCCCACCTGTGGTGCAAGCATAGAACACTCTGCTTCTAAAGTCTAGCCAAGAATGGGTTTCCACCTTTTCCACAAGATCTGTAAAGGTCCAACACTGACTGTCCCAGAAGGAAGGGGAGAAAGAATGAAAAGGAAATGCACCCAAGCCCAGATCAAGTCAGGGCAGGTAATGGTATCTCGGTGAAACTTAAGGGTTGTGACACTAACAAAGTGCCTTAGTTGCAGCATCAAAGGAACTCTGTTTAAACTTTAAGCATGACACAGGGCTTTACTATTCTTCTGTCTTTTAATTCTGTGGTATACTTCTAGCTTTTTCTTCTGCCTTGTTTTTTTCAAAGACTTCTCACCTGATGTGTTGAATATAAATACTTACAAATACTTTACGAGATAGAGGAAAATACAACACAGCTGCATGCTGCGGGCTGCAATACCTACTCCTCCTTACAAGCGGACATGAAATCTTACAATGAATTTTAGTAACATCAAAGAAGTTATTTGCTACACTGCTTAATTCAGTTTCTAAGGAAAAAAGAAGCCTGCAGACACTGTATCTCTCACCCTCACAACTGTTCTTGAAGTTGTTAAATGCTTTCAAAGTTAATGATAACATTTCCACACTTTTTGTATGTTTTCACATTGAATGTCAAAAACTCAGACTGGTTAGGGTTGGAAAGGATCTCAAAGATCATTGGAGTCCTGAGAGGGCTGGCAGAAGAGCTTGCCAAGTCACTCTGCATCACTTATCATCAGTTCTAGTTTAACCAGGGACACCCCAGATAACTGGAGATTTGCAGGTGTGGTGCCCTCCTACAAGAAGGGTCAGAAGGAGCATCTGGGGACCTGCGGGCTGTCAGCCTGACCTTGGTGACCTCAGTGCTGAGGAAGGTTATGGAACAGAGTATCTTGAGTGTGATCATCAGCACATAAAGGACAACCAGGGCATCAGGCCCAGGCAGCATCTCCTTTAGAAGCTGGCAGTTCGTTGCTTGGACAGGTGCACTCTGCTGGATAAAAAACTGTCTGAATGGCTGGGCCCAGAGAGTGGTGGTGAATGAAAACATCCAGTTTTCAGTCTGTCACCAATGCTGTTCCTCAGGGGGCAGCATTGATGCCAGTTGTGTTTTTATCTTTAATACTGATCTGGATGAGGACATCGAATGCACCCTCAGTCAGTTCACAGATGACACCAAGCTGGGTGGCAGTGCTGATGTGCTGGAGGGCAGGAAGGCTCTGCAGAGGGATCTGAGCAGGCTGGATCATGGCCCAAGGCCAGTGTTGTGAGGTTCAACAAGGCCAGGGCTGGGTCCTGCCCTTGGGTCACAGCAACCCCAGGCAGTGCCACAGGCTGGGGCAGAGTGGCTGCAAAGCTGCCCACAGGAAAAGGACCAGGGGGTGCTGGTGACAGCAGCTGAACATGAGCCAGCAGAGCCCAGGTGGCCAAACAGGCCAATGGCATCCTGGCCTGTTCCAGCAATAGTGTGGCCAGCAGGAACAGGACAGGTATTGTCCCCCATGTACTTGGCACTGGTGAGGCTGCACCTCAAATCCTCTGTTCAGTTCTGGGCTCCTCAGTCCAAGAAGGACATTGAGGTGCTGGAATCCAGCACCAGCTGGAGTCCAGAGAAGGGCAAAGAGACAGGGAAGGGTCTGGAGAGTAAGTCCTGTGAGGAGCAGCTGAGGAAGCTGGATTTAGTTATCCTGGAGAAAAGGGAGCTCAGGGGGTCTGAAAGGAGTGTGCAGCCATGTGGGGGTCAGCCTCTTCTCCAAGTCAACAAGTACAAGAGAAAACAGCCTCAAACTGCTCCAAGGGAGGTTCAGATTGGACGTCAGGAAGAACTTCCTCATTGAATGGGTAGTCAAGCATTGGAATGGGCCCCCCAGGTTGGTGGTAGAGTCACCTGAAGTGTTCAAGAAATAGCTGGATGTGGTATTTAGTGCTGTAGTTTAGTTTACACAATGGTATTCGGTCAACGGACTCAATGACCTTGGAGTCATTTCCAACCTTAATTCCATTATCCTATCTAGTTCCAACCCCCTGCCACAGGCAGAGATGCCACCACTAGACATGGTTGCTCAAAGCCCCATTCAATCTGGCCTTGAACACTTCCAACAATACAGAATCCACAAGTCCTCGAGGCATCCAATCCATCTTGTTCACTGTGCCTCACATGTCCTGTCTCTTGCTCTGAACTAGTGAAAAACTAAAGGTATACTGGAGTGAGAAAAAAGCTGGAAGTATGGCAATGGACAGGCTTACAGAGACAAAGGTCAAGTCTCTTGAAATGCAGGTGTTTTTTATGTGGTGTGAGCTCTATGAAAAGTGCAGTGTATGTATTTCACACTTTGCATGGTTTTCAAATATAGCCCATACCCTCACTGAGAAAAGTGTGTACTGTCTTCTAAATATGAAACTATATGTCTGGAAATAAAGCATGTCAGAAACAAGTCATTAAAAATTACGAGCTTCTTGCAGAGATATCTGACTCCACTTAATGAAGTAGGTGGGTTTTGCTTCCCAGCCTGTAAAGATACCACAGCCCACCTGTATTTCAGAGATTCCCTAGGACCTGTGGGAAGCTGGAATCATCAGTCCACTTTGATGCCTCTTCTGTGTTATCCCAAGCTTCCTCCTGGCCTCTGCCAGACACTTAGCAGGAGGCTAGGATTAGGATCTTTCAAAAAGAGGATTACTGACCTTGTCTGCATTCTGTTTTGCGGCTACTGCCCTCTCAAGATCAGTGTCTGTATCACAAGCATGACAGAGGCGTGACAGGGCGGTAGATGGGACAAAACTGAGGGATGAAGGTAGGGCTACCTGAAGGCTACCAAACATACACAATGATGAGCTCTGTAAAGTAATGTCATCAGCACTGGGCCTGAAGCAAGCAGGTATTGAATAATGCAAATTATGCGGAGAACTGACCTCCATTTGAAGCCTTTGGAACTGCAAAGTCCCGAGGAATGCGAGGTCTTCCTACCAAACCTTTGGGTGAGGAGCAGGAATAGGAGCGTGACCGAATTCCAAACACTGTGCATTCCTAGGATAAATTGCAGCAAATGAAACCTTGTGTCATTTTTAAATGCATCAGCAACATAAACAAAATAAATCAGGAACAGCTGACGACTCGCATAAATTTTCTGGGCTTCAAGTTGACTTTTTGACAAGTTAATGTGAATTCTTAGGAAGTCTACCATACTTCCACCATGATAAATTTTTGTATATATGTAGGAAATAAGTTGTGGCTGCAAGTTAGACTGAGACTAAAAGAAAGCTTACATACTTCTCCAATTTGGTAACAGGCAATATCCACACAGTATTGCTGGCCATTATTTCTGGTGACCAAGCAATCTTCTTGCACCAAGGAAGGCAGTAATCTTAGTACTTTAATACTTCTAGAACTTCTTTGTTCTAGACCTTGACTAGTACAAAGTCTAGTCTACAAATACTTCTTGACCTCTTTCTCTTTTCTCTATATTGTTTTTCACTTTTTCATCATTATTGTATCTGAAAACATTTTCCGGTTACCAAATATCTCAACAGTAAGACTTGAACGGAAATCCCCTAATTTTTGACACATCATTTACACTTCAATAGAAACTATTCCTAGAACTCTTGTCAAGTGCTTACCTTATTACTTTTTAAAGTAGCCCTACCAGAATTCATGTTTGTCCTGAACTCTTTTTCTCCCATCATGTAATCATTTGGTGAAGATCAGACAAAGTTTGAATATTTATACTGGCAACAAGTGCATCTAAAAAATCATAAAGAATCTCTGCAAACAAGAAGTATCTCTATGTATGTGTCTGAATATTTCTAGCAGAAATGGCACCATGGTCTAATGAAAATTAATGTAGATGAGGTACTTCAGAAAACCATAACAAAGAGATTTACATTGATCAATGGACACCCCAACTGAGTTTTTAGTTTAAAACCATTTAGAAATGGTTTTAAAACAGGTAGCAGGCCAGTTTTACACTTTACAAAGCGTTACTCTTTCACATACCTAGAGCTGGTTAAACATTTTCTCACTAAATACATTTTGGTAAAAAAACACTGATTCACTGAACCTGAAATACTTCCTTTGAAACACTTCTGATAAATGGTGCGTTTTTTAAAGCTGAGGCAAATCCCTGACGGACACTTTATTTCCATGGCTGTTGCCCAGCCCTGCCACACCCAGGGAGCTCCAGCCTTACACCTCTGTGTGTGAGTGGTCTCTGGAAAGACCAACACTGCCAACTGAGAACTCATCTTTCCTCTTCAGACTCAGATTCTCACATAGTTTCAGCGATTTACTTAAAAGAAAAACAATTCAAACCAAGGCAGGATCAAATACCTTGGGTTGCAGACTGGTAGGCAAGTCCAATCCATCTCTGCTAGAAGCCATGGACTCTGAAGAGCTGAGGGGAGGGTAGTGAACATGGGATCTGTCCGACACACCTTCACTTCTGTTCTCTACCTCAAGGTCATCGAGACTTGAACTGAAGAAGACAACAAAGTCTTTAACTTCCCTGAATTTCCCAGAGCAATTTACTTCAACCTTAACGCAGCAAGCAAAGGTATGGCTGAATCCTCTGAACAATGACAGCTCAAACCACCATGGTTATGTCAGGTAAACCATGCACTGAGGCCTCTCTCAGGTCTGCCGTCACCTGGTCAAGGTACTCAGTTGCTCTGTCCAGGACCCCTCTGATGCAGTCTCGTGGATCTGCAGCACAGATATCTGCATCACCCATGATCTGCACACTCCCACCACAGCCAGCCACCTCTGGATCATGAGTTTTAGACACGTGTTCAGCATCTCCCAAAAAATGAGGGTTTTTTTTGTTCCACAAATAAACCTGTCTCTCTTCAAAGAAGATAAGGAGAACTGAGACAATAAGCAGAACTGAGTGAACTACCTCAGATCTCACTATCAAGATATGTGGGTATAGATGGATATTATGTGCGTGTTTGTATTTGGAAGATATGACATGGCTGTTTGCAGACATATATTCATCTACATCTGTGACTTAATGACAGAAGATGGAAGAGAAAAACACTAGGAAGAGATTAAGGAGGGTCTTGAGATAGTTTATGAGGTTCAGTTCAAAATATAAACATTTAAAAACATAGAGAGCAACAAGCAGACTGAAAAATCTCTGGTTAAATCAATATGTCAAACACATAGAGACTATATTATTGACAAGGGCTCCTGAACAGGAGAGTGCACTAAGGTTGCTCAGCCCTACCAGAATTTCCCAGGATGAGTCCTGTTACCTGCAAGAGCAAGTTCATGGTCTCTTCATCAGAGTGACTGGAAAGAATGGTTGACTGCTTGCAATAACATTCCAGCCTTACAACATAAAACTTTAAATTATGTGTGGTATTTCTAAATAGCCAGAGTTCCTACCAGGGATAATAGCACAAAAATTCCTTCACACATCACTACTTTTTTGAAGCACAAATCTATCACTAGTGTCTGAAACTACTTCCTTATTACAGTTCTGGAGACAATATTTTGCAATGTTTCTGAATAATAGCCCACATGACATCTCAGAAACAAGTACATAAATGTATTATCAGTTACTGTAACATGTTAAAATTGAAACAGCAAAGCATGTCTATGTCAACAGACAAGTATTCATGACTTACTGTGGCAATTTCTCCAGGGAACTTTTCTGACATACAAATCTGGTTTAAAAATAGAATTACATACTACTAGTCTTATTTTATGTGTAATACTCAGATCACTTACATATGTCATATAACGTATTAAGGCAAATCACATGTCTCTGAAAATTTATATACGCTCCTAAAGTTCTCATACAGGTACCTAACCAAGGTCTTAAAAAGGGTGGGATTATCTAAGAATATATAGGATAAAAACATTTTGGACTAGAGGCCCAGGAAAATTATAGTATTCTACATGACATCCCTATAGTTAGCAAGAAAATAAACAAACAAACAAACAAAAAACCAAAATAAAAACAAAACAAAAACAACAACAACACCAAAAAAGGGATTGTGAAAGAAAAACTCTGTCTGACATTTATTATATTAGCTGCATTAAAGATTCCTCCTAGCAGGACTTCACAGTTGCATAAGAAATTTAAAATTAAGGTAGAGAAAATTTTATTGCCCACTTTAAATAATAATTAGCTGACCCTTCTCTTCCTTACTGTTTTTACACAGATCTGATGTTCTACCTCCAACTAATCCTAATACCCTTCAAAGGTAGGAGTAAGATTCAGATTTCCTCCTGCATAAGAAGGAGTCTCATCTATTCAAAGAACCAATAAAACCTTTTCATCAAGAAAATTTATTGTTTAATTGTTTAATTTTTAAATTATTTGTTAAAAATCTAATTTTAATGAGCAAAATTATAGTTCCATCTTCAAAGCTTTCTGCATTTCTGAAATGATTTGGAGGAGGGTCTTCAGACAAATGGCAGCAAACTGTGTGTACCGGCAATGGAGAAGAAAACAGTCTGAACCTGTCATCAACAGCAGCTAAACTCTGCATTGCATCTTTTGAGATAAATACCTACACAATCAGGAATAACATAGTCCTTCTACAGGCCTATTTAAAGACTTGAAAGATTCCCAGAGACTTCAACAGATTTTGGACTATTTTCTTAATGGGAAATATAACTGAGGAGAACCACAGCAAAATTCTGTTATCTGTCAAAAATGCTGCAATGGCAGTGACACTGAAGAGCTGATTCTTTTTTTTTATTTTGTAAAGAGTATTTGCATACAAGAAATAAAGGTGTAAAAGTATCCATTTAATAAGAAGACCCTTTGATGTGTAAAAAATGTCTTCACAGCTATTTTATGAAAACAGATTATTAGGGCAATAAATACTAGTGATGAAAAACAGAGACTTCACCCCAATAATACTATTTATTATTTCAGATTCTGCTTCACCTTTTTAAACAAAAGGTGGTTATGAATAATTCGTATTATGGCCACAGCATCAAGTCAATTTCATACCTTCTTCTTTTTATGTCAGCATAAAGTTGGTCCCGATCCTTAACAAATCCATGGGTCTTGAATGGAAGATATGAATCTGCTACATACAGATGAGAAGGTGAAATGGTATGTCTTAATCCTGCATTTTCTTCTTTTTTTACTGGCCTTAGACTTTCTTCATTTGGGAGATACATAAATTGATCATTCTCCTCAAGGGAGGGAGATGAAGAGCTCTTAGCCATGAGGATTGAGTTGGTGGGATTCAGACACATTTCACTGCTGACACCATCTTCATGAATGTAGTTACTCTTTAAGTCTCCAGCCTGCTGGTAAAAAATGAGTGCTGGTAAGAGGCAACAACAAGATATATTGTCAGGAAGCAAGGACCTGAGAAGTTTGCCATTTTATTTATGGCTACATGTTTTGTGGGGTTTTTCCCTATTACTTTCTACACCACATGAATTTAAGGCAATTTACATGACTAAGAGATTCTAGATTTTCCATTACTTTTTTCCCTAATTATAGCAGCAATGAATTGGTATTTCCAAGTCTACTGAATTTCTCACTCATATTTATATTTTTTATTAAATGTACTGATATATATATTCATAGATTTTACTAAAAACTACCCTTCAGTTGAGCAAAAAATATGCATAATACATTAGTGTGGGAGACATACGGAAGAGAATTCAAACATTGTGCAATTTAATTTGGAAAAATCAGCCTACACATCATGCACTTTTAATTTTTCAGCACCAGTTTCAGTTTCCTAAGCTTTGAGATAAATATATATGAACTAGAACAGAGTTTCTCTAGGAGAGGAAGGGAAAGGACTCTTATTTTTTGCCATTAAGAAATTCTGGGCCTGAAACACCTCTCCTTTTGCACAAAGACAGAAATGGATTTGGGAATTCTATTTTCTCAGGTGTAGGGATCAGGGTTTAGACTCTAGTCACAAATAATTCTTTTAATTCCGTGTTGACTCTGCAGAAGATACTAAAATACAGTTCACTGTTAGTCTTTTAGCTAGAGGCAACAGTCATGTTATTAGATACTGATAATATTGAAAAGTCACATTGCCAGTTAAAACACTTAATCTACAAAAAGCACCTGTATAAAAGCAAGAAAAAAGGAAGGATTCCAAGAGTCTCCAAAGCCCTGGTCTTACTGATTGCTCACTTCCTCTTTTCCAGTTCCTCTTGAGATGTGCTTTCATCCCCATCTTAACTATGCTTCTCTAAGTAAAAGACAGGAAGAACTGCTGGCATTCTTACAGCAGCCCACATTAGCATTCAAAGATACAGTGCATGCAAGTCTGGAAATACTTCTGTTGTGCCGTGCACACGATATGCACGAAGGTAAAATGCTTTTCCCAGGTCTTATGCAGCTGTTCCTCCCTGAAAAGGTATTCCTGTCTGGGCAATGTTCCTCCTCAGCACCAGAGGGACCTTCTCCAGCAGCCACTCTGGCTCCTCCTGAGTGGGGCTTAAAGGAGAATTTGGCCCCAGTCAGCAATTTTAAAAAGTAGAATGTGGCCACATACTGAGCAAAGGTTAGTGACCCAAGCTGAAGGCCCCCTGAGCAATACACTTGGGTAACACTTCCATCTGTAATGGAGATGCAGTTATGCAGGTCTGTCTCTCCAGCCTCGGTATTGTTCAAATCAAGGGTTCAAAGACCCTTTATAGTCCCCTGACAGCTGCCCACTCATGGGTCATTATTACATACATTCATCTCTTACATTCATCTGTAATACACACTACATCTCTTCAGTGCATTTTGAACACACTCAGTCTCTGACTTAAACTTCCATCTCAGCTGTCACATGAACTGGATCTGCAGCGAATGCAGTGGGTGAAGTGTTTCTGGGAATGGGGTAGGGACAGGAAGGAGGCAAAGAAAATGGGAAAAAAATCACTCTTGCAGAATCTCAGATTTCTAACATTATCTGATAATTTCTTACTCCTATTTTCCAACTTTCAGGCAAACGAGAGCCCAAAGCAGGTTACAAATAAATAAATCACTTAAAGAATATCACTGAAAAATAGCTACACACCACCAGAATCTGGCATCTGTTTAGCTAGACCCAGCTACCACACCCATGTTGTGACTGGTCAGACTCATGCCCCTGGCCTAAATTATGGTCTCTGAGTGTGACAATGGAGGACAGATTCCAACTGCAACACAATAATGTAAAACATAATTTGGTATGGACGCTTTAGGTCATCTCCAGTGTTGGTGACAAACCAGAAATGGGAATACTAATCATGATCTCCAATATCAGAATGTTCCACGACAGTTGTAGGACATCGACTTCACCTTTTTACCAGTATGTTGTTTTTGTTGAGCCTCCAAGCCTCACTGTGATCTTATAATTTAACTTCACAAACATACAGAAGAGATAGTAATACCTGCTTTAGAGTTCTTCCTACAGGCTAGGGAGAATAATTCCTATAATTGACTGATCTGTTAAAAGAGACCTCACAAAAAGGTTACAAAATAGAGCTGAGAAGAGTAAGATATTACTGGTTTTAATTTAGAATTTTATTAATTGACAGCACACCACTGCTGACAGATGCAGAAGATCCTACTATCATGCCAATAAAATAACAGAAGATGAAGAAAAATTACCCAGAAGTTCAAATATAAGCTTACTTGGTCTACTACCATGCAGTTTGCATATACTTCATCACTTCCACTCAGCATGGGAGAAAGTCTGGTTGCAGCAAAGAAAGTAGGGGGAGACTTCAATTTCCTAAGAACATCGAGGGTAGAGTGTCTGTGCTCTGGAAAATAAAAAGTGTGGGAAAATTGCCATTAAATCTTAAACCGTTTTCTTCTCATGTATATATACTACTATAAAAATGGAAAAGTTAAGCATTAAGCACCAAATCTTAGCATTACAATTTGAGTAATATTTGTGCTTCTGCACCAAAACATGTTCGTTTTATAAGTGCCCAACATTTGCTGTATGTTCCAGGAAGCCTGTAGCTGACAAGACTCTCAAGGGTATCACAGAATCATTCACATAACCGAAAAATAAATGTTCCTGTATCTTGGTTAGCAAAAGTTTCTATTTACCACCTAAGATAGAACTTTGCAGAGATTTGTGGTTGCAGAAGAACATAGGACAAGATTTATGGACTGGAAAGAATTATGCATGATTCTGCCTACACATTAAATACCTGACATCTGATACATTAAATAAATAAAATACTGTTTAATTGCAGCCAAATAATGATTCTCCTAAAGCATTCTACCTACTGGCAGCCACATAAATGCTAATCTTAAACCAAGAAATCAGATTACTGTTCTTACAACAAAACCAAACAAACAAACAAAAAAACCAAACCAAAACCAACCACCAATAAAACTGCAAAAGGCATATAAATTAAATACCACTAATACTGCCTTTACAGAGTGACAGCAGTCAAGCAAGGCTTGATCCATGAACAGGGTGTTTAGGATGAATACTGCATCTGATCTGCTTTTGACCAATTTCACCAGAAATCATTAACTGAAGTCCAGAGTTTAGTTTTCAAAAGTGGGCTCATGACTAAAAATATTAAAGAAAGCTGGATGGGCTGTGTATTTTATGCCTTTGAGCAGCAGAAATCCTGTCCTGCAGGCCACTTCTCTTAAAGCTGACTATAAGAAGGAAGACCACATACCAGTCCAGCATTTGAGCTGGTTTATCTTCTGAATGTAAAACAAGTAAAATTTAACAAAGCAAGCTTGTTGTAGACTGTGTGAAAACAGGCTAAAAAAATCACAGTCATAATGTAGTTTTCCTTAAAATGCTATAGGTCAAGCATTGCCATTGGAAGTGAATGGGGACACACTAGCATAAGAATGATGTGATAGAGGAAACTATTGCACCCAGAAAAACACCTAAAATCAGACCACTCAATAAATTTTATTTGAATTTGTCTGTTATTGAATATTATTTTTAAAATATTTTTTATTCTGCATCAGAAATTTATTTTCTATAGAGATGTAAAGGAAAAGACTTTCCTCACACTATATTAATAAAGCAACATAGCTGCTTTTGGAAGGTCACAGAGCCATATAGCATTGTTTGGGTTGAAAGAGAAGGTTCAGGGTTATCTACTCCAACCCCTGCCATGCCCAGGGATGTCTTTCATTAGATCAGGTTGCTCAAAGCCCATCCAAGACGCTTAGATTAGATTGCAAGAAAACTCCTAATGAAAAACATACAAGTGGATTAGAAACAACACTTGTTAAGGTCTGGTGCATTTGTTGCTTCGAAAAAAAAAATCCCAGGCCACTGCTAAATCTGCAATGATATACCACAGCTTTCATACAATTTTAAGATGTTATCTCATAAAGCCTAAGAGCAGTAACCTCTACACTAAGAGAAGATGGAAATTCCCATTCAGAAATGGCACGCTATGAATATTTGGTTCCGAGTCCCGGCAGCCCTTGTGGGATCTCCTACCATTAAAACGTCCTTATGCATCTCATTTTGTTTCTCCATCCTGCAAGAATTTTAACATGATTTTAGTGACTGTCATATTGAGAACTGCTAAAGCTGCAAACCATTTCCTTATGTCTGACAAGATCCCAAAGCCTTTGTTTATAAATAATATAAAAGCATTGTTTTCTACAGCAGCTCATCAAACTCTGTCAGCTCACATTAAATGGAAATGCGATTTGGCAAAATTGGCAGTACTTTCTTCTGGCAAATAAAGCTTTCCAAGGGTTGGTCTTAAACCAACAATCAGGCAAAAAACTAAGTGTCAGACTCTCCATTTCTTCTTGTATGCTTATTACCTTCCCCAGCCTGCACTCCCTCTCGTATATAAACCCACTGGGTACAACAGGCAAGTTGTACCTCCAGTACTGGGCTGGCAAAGGTTCAACACATACCCTTAAAAAACAGCCCAGGCATTAGGGATTCCCACATCACAGTGTAAACCTGAGCCTAAGAAGTCAGTTTCTTTACTTCAGCAATAGCCCCCACTGCTGGAGTGCAGAAACCCCAGAGATCAGGGGGCTGATGTGTATGTCTCAAACACTGATGGACAGACAGCTGCGGAGCCAGCCAAGCATTGTCAGTAATGACATGCTGTGACTCAGGATGTGGCTCAAGAGGTAGGGCAGCACTTTTCTGAGACAAACGTCCTTCTTCTGGATCCTGGAGATAAGCACAACACAATACAGCTCAAGTGCAGGAATGAGGTCAAGAAGTAGGCATAGACTGTAGGGGAGGAGTCAAGACAACCCAAGACCCCCAAAGCCCTCTGACCCAGTTCCAGAAAGGTCTAGAAAAATGGTCTGTGCATGATAACTCATTTGTATAGAAAGCAAGAAACTTAGCTCCAAGGTGTGGAAAAAAACTATCTAAATAAACATACTCCTCCAAAACTGGGCTGTACATGAGCCCCAGGACACACCACTAGCTGGATTGACACTGAAACCGGGACTGGTGATCTCCCTTTCTTTCTCTCTCCCCCTCTTTAATACATGTCCATCTCTCTCTCTTCCCTTTCAATCCACCTCTTTACCCAAAACCCACTGTTGTGTGCTTACAGGAGGACATCAGGAACCACATTATAACAGTTCCTATCACATGTTGTAATTTACTACTAAAATTTTGTAAGCTTTTGTGGACTGTCTTTTGCCATTCATTTTGACCATGAGCATCTATGAGCATCTTGGGAGATCTCTTCCCCTTTAGGGTGGGATGTCACATGAGGTTTTCACAGTCCTCATAGTCCACTTAGTGGACTGCACATCCCAACCCAGAAAGAACCCAAATCCCCCTTCTAATAACATGTTACATTATTTTAAAATTCTGTACAAGAGTAACAACCTAAGCAACAAATTCTGGAGAAAGAAAGCAAGTACAAGCTATAGCAGAATATGCTACCTGCAGTATCTTTGGTCTGTAAACCTTTATTAATTATCCCCATTAAATGCCATATGTTTTCCCAGAGATAATCCAGTTATTCTGTTGTTAGATGTGAGATGACTCAATAAATATTCATTGGGGTTTTAAATGGTAACAAATTATTTCAGGCTCCACAGAATCATAGAATTATGTATGTCGGAGAAGACCTTTGAGATCATTGAGTGCAATGGCAGTGTGACCCCACTCTGCCCCGTCACCCCCTCAATTTCAAACGTATCAAGGAATGACAACATCAAACTAACTTTGTAACATGAGAAGTTTAAAACCTTGCTGAATGTGGGGCAGAGCAATATTAATTACACATTGACTGTGCTAGTAACTTATTTCCACCGCAAAGGCCCCACATAGTTTAAAAAGTGACAAAATTGCAAATGTCCAAATCACATACTTCATTCCTACAGCTTCACTAACTGCCTCCAGCTTGCCTTGCTGGCTAGAAGTCCTCTTGATCTTACAGGGACCATCAGCAGACCTTTCCCTGCAGGTTAACATGACAGCAGGTAACAACTCACTGTACTGGGTACCAGCAGTAACATGTAGCAAGGCTTCACTTGCCTGAAAGATGAAGAATATCAACAAAATACATTTTCAAATAAAATGCCTCAAAAATCTCTCCGAGGCATTCAAAAAGGTTATTCACATTGCAGATGCAAAAATTCAGCAGAGTCTGTGAAAAGACAGGACTGCCAGAGCAAACTGGCAAAGGTGTCCCCAGAAGAGTTTAGATTCTGTGAGGTACTGGAAATAGATTTCAAGATGATTACTTAATAAAGCAAGAACGACTTGAATAGAACAGAGGAGAACTGGCTTTACTACTGAAGCAATCCAGCAAGCACAGCTCAGCAAGCTAACCCTTCTACCATAACTGAACACCCTTTGGCTCTACACTGTGATCACAGAAAAATAATAACAACATGCCTCCTTTAGAAGAGCCTATGGCTCTCTGCCATCTGCCTGATAAACAGTCAAGATAGATCTATACGTTATTTAATGTCATGCTGGGAAGAATAATCTCCAAATATGGTAAAATAAAAGACCTTGATCAAAGAGTAACTAGGCACAAATTCTCTACATCTTCTCTAACATTGTAGAGTTATACAGCAAGGGCTGCACATTTTACCAGCCACAAAGCTTATACAAACACTATATCTTAAAAAAATCCCACATTATCATCATAGCAGTAATTAAAAACGTGTTTTATGTTAGTGTAAGAAAATGTATCAGAAAATGGCAAGAACACAAAACTGATGTTTTTTTCACAAAAACCAAAACTAAGTTTTTTCATGGGAGAACACATAGCAAAAGAGAAGTTAAATACATCAACATGACCAAGCCAAGAGCCAGGAAAGAAATTATAAATTCCCTTCTCTAGATACAGTGAATAGTTTTCAGACAGCTTAATCACATTTACCCCCAGCAATCTGAGCAGGGGTTAATGTATAATTGGAAGTCAGTGAAAAATACAGACAGCTAAGCACATGGGTCATGCAGGACTGCAGATATACTGCTCTAAATCAGGTCACCTGAATTTTAAGAAAGTTCCAAGCACGGTTCTAACCGAAACAACACGCACATCTGTAGATATGAACCATACAGACAATTTCAGGGGGAGAACTGTCTTAGGTCTTAGGTCTTCACTCAGACAGTGCAACTACTCATGACAGCAAAATTAAGCAGGTACTTGAGAATAACCCTTCATAGACAGTAAATTATAGGCTTTGAAGTGCTATTGTCATAGATGAACATCTAACTGTCTTAAAATATACAAAGTGGAAACAAAAGCACCATGTTACCTATATGCTGAACAAGGGGAATCAGGCATATAGATGCTGGAAAATAATGCCAACATATTAAAGATGTAGTCCTAAAGTAGCCAGTAAGAATAAAAGCACTTGTCAGTCTGACTTTGGTCTTGGTCACCCAAATGTGGGCTGTAAGAAAGCATCTGTTTTCAACATGGGATCCACAGTCCTGGCTCCCTCCCTTGATGAAGGCACCTTACCTACTACACAAATGAATATACAAACAGAAATAAGTTGGTGTCTCATTTTATAGAACAGTAGACCAAAAAAAAAAGAAAAAAGTACTTTCCTGTCATATGGGATGCTTGGTTCTACTTCACACCTCTGCCTGAGTGGACTGAGTGTGTAACTCCCTGCTCCCACTGCAGTAAGACAGACTCATCAGAGACAGATATTCTCAGCACCCCTGATGGTTTTTAAAGCTCCCAAAAAGGCTGAGAGAGTCACTGTCTCTAAGCAGGTAGGACTGTGCAGAGTAAGGACTATGCCTTGTGACGATTTACATAAAATAACAAAATAAATACTTTTGGTGTCTTGCAGCAAGAAAAAACCCCTAGACCCCTCCCCAGTCCACTCACTAAGACAGAGTCATATTCACATTCACTGTATAGCCTAATTACCCTTTAAATATGCCATGCCAAGCAGCTTCAGCAGGAAAAGGCAATCTGCAATGCATGTCTCAAAGGAAGTTTGCATTTGGGTCCTAACAGACTCCAGGAGTTCAGCGGAAAGCCAGTGACTGCACACCCATTCTGAAAGGCTCCTGAGCAGTGATGAAAACTGACTTTGGGTCTTAAAATATGAAAACACTGATGTACATGGTGGGAAGTGGTGCGTGATAACTTTGACTCTCCATTTCGAAGAGTGGGACAGTCTGCACAGCTCCCCGGCCTCCCAAGAGGAGCAACCCAAGGTCAGGACACCAACAGCCTGATGTTTCAGAGGGGAAGGGTGGCAGTTGAAATTTCACGGTCCGGAACAGCTGGAGCAGATACATGATTTCATGATTTGTGGAGTGGCTGGAAGAACTCTGGGCTATTTCTTGCCAGGCACTGCAAGTCTTTTTCTTGTTCACTGAGACCTGAACCCCCTAGGAATGAAATGCAGCCATGAGCAAGGTGCCCCACACCCGCATGCCAAGATCAACTGGTCATGTTCAATCACTTGCAGAAAAAAAACACAGATCATGAGCTTAGATCATGAGCCTGCTCTCCCCTTGCAAAGGCACTCCCCCCACTACATCAATACACAGAATTTCAATTCCCCAAGCACAAATGAACCCTTGAACTTTACCACTGAAATATGCACAGGTACCCAAAATCACCTGCTTGCTCCAACAATCCACATATAAGGTCAGCTGTGTGGACAAGCTACATATATATGTATATGTTAGTATACTACTAACAGGGATGGAAAACAAGGTACAATACTGTAACATACAAACATCACATCTTATGTGATGTATCCAGTGCTTTACAACTGGTGGAGTATTTTTTAAAAATCTGTCTAAACAAAAGTGAATGATGGACAGGTGTACAGCTACAACATTTACAGATAAAATGAGTCATGTTTTGAGATGGAGTAAACATACACTGTGCAACTTGCAACTCATTTCATCTCTGCAAATTGCATGTGCATCCATACACACTGCAGAAACTCCTGTGTAGTTGGGAAATACTGTATTTCCTCATGAAAAGAAAGAAAAAGTTGAGGAAGTGCCTTGCGCATTAAAACGTGTTCTGTACACATTTTTCACTCTAAACTAGGTCGAAGTCTCAGTCTCTGTAAAAATTATCCTCTTGGCTTCCTGAATTTAATGACACTGATGCATCTTACTTTTCCGATTTGTTTTCTTCAGTTTCTGAAACACGAAAGAACTCCCAATTTTATGGAAGAAAGCAGAAGTCATATATTTTTTGCCATTTTTTGTCTTCATTCTTCTGTTTTTATATGCAGTAAAAATTTTTCTTTCCTCATTAAAGCTTCCGATCATAACTGTTCCGTACGTAAACTTACCAGTCAGTGTCTTTGAGCCTCCTTAAAACCTCCCTTTCTCACACTGACAGCATTTATAATCCCTAACTCCCAAAGATTTCTCCACAAAGAAGGATAATGTCTAACTGTGCAAAGACAGTAACTGACCCTTTTCATTTCCTTTTGCAGAAAGCAAAAGATTTTTCTCTCCATTCTGGTATGATTTTTCTCATAATTGGAAAAAAACCAAACCTGTTAGCTGTTACCAAAATCTCCCTAAAGGAAAATAACTGCAACCAGCAGTACTTTTGCAGCTGCTGCCTTGCCATGCAGCTCCAGGGTGTCAGAGTTGTTCAGCAAGAGTTACACATACATCAAGAAGAAAAGAAAAGCCTTAAGAGAGTAAAGAAACAAAAACAATTGTAAAGAACAGTACACAATCTGGAGAAAAAATACCACCTTTTTACTTAGAGAATTCAAACTCAATTATCTAAAAAGGCATAAAAAACAGTGAGGCGGACTTTTGATAGAAAGAAAATCTTCCTCACACAAGCTGTTTATAGAGCCACCTTCACAGAAGCAGAAAATGAAAAAGAGGCAGAGCTGTAAAGCAAGAGTAATTTAAGAGAAGATAGCTTTTTCTACCTGGTTTGGATGCCCTTCTTCGAATCCTCATTTTAGGTAAGGAAGGCCAAGAGTAATTAAAAGGTGAATCAGAGTCTGAGTCCATTTTTGTGCTAAATCAACAGAGAGCAGATTCCCAAAGCTGCACTTTGTTGTTCTCAATAGCAAGTCAAGTCTAAGAGTAATGTGGAATAAACGAATGGACAAAGAAGGATCAAATTGCCCACTAAACACAGGGGAGGGAGAAGCTGTAAATGTTTGCTCTCTTCAGGCGTCCAGGCATGTAGACAGATCAGGCTGCAAATATTAAAGCAGAAGCAAGAAGGTTAAAGTATGAGAGCTTCGAGCTGAGCTGCTGCATCGTGGTCCAGAGCTATTTAAAAGGTCACAGTGTGCCAATGAATCATTAACTCACCTTTCCATTTTGATGCAAATGAAAACAATAGGAGCCGGGTAAGGAATGAGAAAATACTTCTCGAAAGCAAATAAACTATTGCAAAGCTTTGTTTCCATGTTAAAAGTGGGGGTTAGAAAATCTCAAATTAAGGTCAGGCAAAATGCTGGAACTAAAGAAGCCAAAGATGAACACCAAGCTATGAGCACTAATCAGTCTGCTGGGCTCTATATCACCCCAGAGAAATACCCCTCCTCTCAGCGTTTATAATTTTGGCAGACCTTGGGATGTTGCAGATGGAAAAGTGATGATAACCCACTCAAAATCTGTCACTGTCATCATTCTAGCTCAAATGAGCTTAAAGCTTAAGCATCATGAAGAAAGATTACACTGTCATTAGAGGAGCATTTTTTCCAATAATATTTAGTCTGCACAGTAATTTCTCCTTCACACAGTCACCAAGTTAGACAGTGAATCATCAGGATTTTGTAGAGCTGGCACCTTTACAGCTCTGGTCTGACCTCACTGCAATGCACAATACAGCTAGTGACTAATTTACAACAAATCTTCCATTCTTATACAGTCTCCCTGAACAACTCATAGGCAATTAGTATTCAGTAGGAACTCATTATCCCTTCCCCCAACATCTTTACACTGCACAAACTACATTTTTTTCAAACAGACTTACATGTGGCTATACAAGAACTAATACAAAAATAACATGTCCACTGTTTCTTAACTAACTCCAGCAAACATTTCTTTTAGTTAACCCACAATGTATGTGGTTTTGTATTCCACATAAAGGAGGAGAGGGAATGTGGATCAGCTTAAATGTCAGGTTTTGGAAGATGATGACATTTGAGCTTGTTAACATTCCTTACTTCACTTCAATTATTTTTCAGGCTGCTAGGGTCTGCAGTGCTACTTCTGTATTATGTTTCAAGTGATTCTTTGATCCACATTTCAGTCAGAGATAACAATGTATTTGTTGAAGAAAACCGCAATTCAAATGCAAATTTAATTCAAAACCCATTAGAAAAATATCCATCATATTTTCAGGGATAAAATAATTATACAAGCCCTTCATAAAGTGCACAAATTACATAAAACACTGTTGAAACACATCATTGTTCTGCCCTTCCCTTAACTGAAGTTCTGCCAGCTTTGTTAGGCCTGAAAAGAATAATTCACCCCAGACGCTGGAAGCCTTAGACTTTCACTTTAAATATTAGACACTCAGAGAGACTTTGTTTGATTTATATGTATAATTAACAGCCCTAGGGAATTACAACAGACAATGGAAAATACAGGGAGGATATAAATCCATGCTTTAAGCATCCACTTCAAAATATCTCCACTCCCTGGAATGCCAGGTTCAAGTTGCACTGATAAATCTCCTGGGTATACAGGAACGCAGGCACTGACGTACTCCTTCCCACCTGCACACCAGCCAGGGCACTCGCCTGCCTCCCACCATGGCCACAGTTTGAGAAAAGGACAGAGCATTTCAAGGAAAGCCTTCCCAACTGCTCCAACAGAGAAGATTTCCCCTCTACACAGAAACTTTCCCTACACAAATGTGCTGTCTGGCTCACTGGATATATTTAACGCCAACCAGAATAAAAGTTTTCGTTTCAGACATGCACAAATGGCAGTGTTCCACGGACAAAGGGCAGTTTAAATTTAGAGAGCTGTCTTAAAATTTCTCATCTTTAATTTCATCAATTATTCTTTTGTTCTATATTATGAGAAATGGTAAGTTTTGCTTACTTCTATGATATCTCCATTTGTGCATCTTTTCTGCAAATCTGGCTTTTTTCACTTATAGATTCAGCTAAAAGAACTCACTCTCATTGGTTTTCCTGGACTTCCGTTTAGTCCAGGGAGGGGTAAGTAAAGCTGAAGAAAACACTCACTATGAGGAAATGCAGCCAATGTATTTAATGGCATTAAAATATTTTACATACCGAGACATTTACTTTCCTGAATGACCTCTGTACACTGCATAAATGTTTGCCCTGACTGCTCAGTTATTGCCTGTCCTCCCTGCCTTAAACAAGCCGCGTTCATTTAACATGTTAACACAAATGAGTAATTAAGATTGTTAAATAATTTTTCAACAGCAGCCCTATTACGTAATTCTCAGAGAATCCAACAACTAAATTTCTGCAGTGATAAAACCCTGATCATGCACTCCTGCTGTTTATAATCTCCTTTTTGTCTTAGGCTTTTCATATTGCAAACTTGCCTGAATAGGATCTTGCATGGAAATCCGTCAATCGCAGTCTGAAAGTGCAGATAAATTATCAACCTTAACGCCTTCTTTTGAAGGGTTAATTGAATATCACTCACATTACTTGCTCTGTTTGGGCCTTGTGAAAGGCTTCTTTTTTTTTATTTGTAAAACCCCTTTATACAACCATGAAAGATGTCATGCTATTCTTTGCTACAAAGAAGGGCTTTGCCCTACAGTCTTTGACTAAAAATATTTTGTTTCTTGTGCTTTGTAGGATGATCCAACACACTTTTCACCTGCCACTCCTTCTTTCCAGGCAGCTACCCCAGAGATCTGGCCACTTGCGAGATAGAAAGTGCTTTTAGCTGGAAAACATTAACCTCACTTTCCACTGAAAAAAATATTTTTCATTATATATACCAAGGTACAGATGTGAAGATAAAGAACAGCTGTGGAGGTTTATCCATATTATCTAAGGCTAACACTTTTGATAAATAATGTTAAAAAATAATTCCTTAAATTCTTTCAACCAATGCTTACCAAAATACATTCATAAAATCTAAATTTTTTCAGAGATAGTACAGTGTATTGTCTATTGTCTGACCATTCCTGTGGCTCGTAGCAAGACAGAAGGAAGCAAAGGAATGTCACCACATCCGCAGACTCTATGCAAGAGCACTGTTTCCTCCCTGCACACGCAGTGAACAGCATTGTGGTACCGAGTGGGTGGGCTGCCTCTCCCCAAACACTGCTAAGCTGGCAGCTCTCTCTCTCAGGCAGAGCAGAAGGGGACAACTCTGAGCCACTGCCCCTTCCTCTGATGAAGAACAGAGATATACGGGATGGAAAATGTGGTTAATAACTCCACAAACAGAGCTGGAGAGGGTCACTTTTGGACACAGGTAGAATGAGAGCTGCCAGAACAAAAGCTCTACCAAAAACATCCTGTTCACTTTGCTCCAGGAAGAGTCTCCCCTGATATCGGCAATGAAATTTATCTTCCCCAGCTTGATTCTGCCCCAGGCCCAGCAGAGCCTGTAATCCTTTCCAAAGTACATCAAAGCATCTGACAAGATAAAAGGGTGTAGAAAGGGTTAGGTGATCTTTGCCACTGGTCTCTGCGATCCACAGGCACACGTGGCTTCCCTACCTTCTTCATTACATTGTTCTTACATTGTTCTTATAATTAGAGCATATCTTCCCACAGAGAGGATCAGACAATGTACCTATATAAACCATCTGCTTTACCCTACATTAGACTTAACAAGACTCAGCAAATATGAATTAAAGGCAACTAAAAGGAAAACACCACCAACCAGACGCCAAGCACCTAGCACCTTCCAACTGTAACACTCTATTTGTCCACAACAATGATGCAATGCAGACTGTGGCTGTCAGTATCTTCATAGGTCATGAAGGATGGCTTGTCACAGACATTAGTTTTATCATCTCTCTTCTCTATTAAAGACCGGGATCTTTCTTATGGAAGTTTTTACAGGAATAGTTAGAAAAGCTTTGCCACATTGCTATTCTCCCCCTCTCCCTTTCCCAAATCATTGATGAACCGATCACTGAAGAACAAAGAATCAATCCCAGATCCTTGAGATCTTAGTTGATAACCTTCTCCACTTGTTTTTACAATCTTCCTTATCGCTAAGTTTCTGATGGGAGATTCAGACATTTGATTTAAGGAACTGGCCCATTATTTTCTTGTTTTGCAAACAGAGGTCTCCCACAAGTAACACAGCAGCTTGGGATTTAAACTGTTCAGCAGTGGATTTCAAATGGTCCAGGCAGGCAATCACTGTCCACCATCACTACCCAATGTTATGGCAGTATTCTGTAGATTACATCTCCCTTTCCAGCACCCTGTGGCAGCCTACCCACACTGCATCACCCAGAGGGGATCAGAGCTGGGAAGGGCAGGGAGGGTACATGGCAAGGCAAAGAAAAACAGAGAGTTTCTTGCACTGCATGCTTTCCTTGCAAATAGAATTAAAGAACCCCAGGATGAGTCAGGCTGGGAGGGACACAGTGGTCACCTGGTCCAATCTCCCTGCTCAGGCAGAGTCAGCCCAGAGCACATGGCACAGGATTGTACACAGATGGTTCTTGAGTATCCCCAGTAAGGGAGACTCCACACTCTGGGCAATATGTTCCAGTGCACAGTCATCCACACAATAAAGAAGTTCTTCCTCAAGTTCAGGTGGAACTTCCTGTCCATCAGTTTCTGCCCCACTGCCTCTTGTCCTGTTGCCTGGCACCACTGAGAAGAGCCTGGTCCATCGTCTTGACACCCACCCTTTCATAATTTATACACATTAATGAGATACATGCCTATTTTCCATGCTTTCAACCCTGATGAAGCCACAGGTTTCAACAGGGTGAAGGATCATAACCATTCAGCATCACAGAGCCTCTTCCTCCACTACAAGTTTAAAGCAGCAGAATTTGCACTCCCAGGAAAGTGCAGTCCTAGGTGAATTGGGTATCAAAGCTAGCCACATTCTGACACGAGATTAAATGGCCCTGACCCCCCAGCCCACAAAACTCTAGCTCACATGTCCCCCTCAAGCTCTGTTCTTCACTCTTC
Organism: Rhabdornis inornatus; assembly: GCA_013397075.1. Classification (NCBI taxonomy): domain Eukaryota; kingdom Metazoa; phylum Chordata; class Aves; order Passeriformes; family Rhabdornithidae; genus Rhabdornis; species Rhabdornis inornatus. The sequence goes on along the minus strand of VWZS01000773.1, from coordinate 19,504 downwards.
CATTCAAACAGCTGATAACAAAACTCATCCACATCAGGGACCTCTTCTACCATAACAAGTAGATCTTCTGTAGATGTTATGTAGACAGATAACAGAAATAATAAGGAAAAATATAAGATAACGATATAGTACTAGAAATCTGGGTAAATTTTTCATTTACTTATTTGTGCCATTTTTGGACACTAGCCCAGAAAGGAACACAGAACAGCTGCTGCCTTCACAGACACTCTACTGAGCACAGCAGAGCACCCTATCCATCTCCAAAAACACTGTTCAAAGACACAAGTTCACGCAATACTCTGCAATTATGGCAGGCTGCAGGAAAAGCAGAGGCAATTTGTGTGCACTACTTTCTGCATTGCTTTAAGCTGGACTGCCAGTTCAAGAGTTTTTATGCTTAACTGCCTTTATTTCCAAATGGAACTACCTTTGTATCATTCCCAGACAAGGCATATGGAATCACTGTGTTGCAGCAAACCATCCAGACTGAGAGAAAACCATGCTATCTAAATTGCTTACATGCTATTTAAACGCTTACTATTCCCCAGCAGATACATTTCTAATTGTAATGTGGATTACTAAATTAATTGCTAAGGCTACTTTTTTAATGCTTTCTTTGAAAGCAGGGTGACAACTACACTTAGAACACCTATAACAAGAATAACACTGTTATAAATGACAAAAATATGATGTTTGTCGTATTCAATGAATGATGCATTCTCCTACAAAGAAGTCTTAGCCATAGGTACCTCTTTTGAAGAGCAACTGTTTGTAAGTGGTGGTACTTCAGGCTTGTTTCTTTGACAAACTAAAAAACAATATACCTTGAAAAATTTAAAACAAACAGCTTTGCACAAACTGCACTAGTACTCCAAGATCCTTTGAAAACACTCACCAGACTGGGACACAGAAGGGCTCAATATTTTTACAAAACTTACGCAAGAATATGACCTGTGCCTAATACTGACTCAACACAGCTCCAAAGAGCCCATGGGTACACGCACTGCATCATCTTGGGTTTTGTCTCAAACTTCATGTTGTCCAGTTCACTCACGTGCTGTTAGAATTTCACAGCATTCCTCCAAATCAGACCTTTCTGATGTCTGGCTTATGACTGATGGTAGCTATTTACTTTTTTAAAACATCAAGATTACTCTAGGGTAACAAGCAAGCTGGGTTTAGGACAAGAAGCTCATTAATACTATTTTCACATGGCAGCGGTCAGTATGCCCTGACTCTTGAAACAACCAGTAAGCAAATCACATACAGAGATAATCTGCCTAAACTATCTCCTTGTCCAGTATCTATTCAGACCAAAAGACTAGCTAGGAAATACAGAACAGATGTTGGTGGAAAGCTCGTGGCTTTTTTGTCCAGTATCCTGATAAAAAGCTCCCTGATGAAAAAAAAAAAAGAGATTATTTGGAAAAGCCTGGGGACTAAGGGATTAGTCTTCCTTGTTTCAGCTTCATGGAGGCCTGTGAGAGCAGGAACAAGGAGCATGTATATTGCCTCGTGAAAGCAAACCGAAGTTTGCCTTGGACCTCACTTCTACTGAAGTTGTGCCAATGACTTGGTTATTGAGTCTACACTCACACTGGTATGCTGTGATGTCAAAAAGTTCACCAAAGACCCACTTCATTAAAAATCCAATTTTCTATATCTCACAGAAGACTTCAAGGGAAGGCTGTCTCTTGAGGAGGAAGAAAGCTGAGAAATGTTTTCTCGTGTGCGCTCTCAAGACTACAGTTGTTTTCTTCACAATGTATTTCTGGGTTATATTTCAAATTTAAAGAATAACTTGACATTAGATAAATCCCAGACTGCTCATTTATATTAGCATGAAATGAAACTGGGCAGAAGACAGACTGAAAAAAAGGTTATTTAAACATCAAATTTTAAAAAGTGCCTTTTTGGTGAGATATTTTGTTGTTAAATAGTTAAATTTGTTTGGGACTTTAGGCAGACAAAGAGAACAAGTTCTGGGATGCCAGAAACCATATGTTTGTGGCTTGTTGATTTTTCTTTCTTTCTTTCTTTCTTCCTTTTGAGGTTAACTTGAATTATAATGCCCCAGAAAATCAAGAATGGAGGAAACTCCAAGCAACAAGAACAAGCTTATTTCAGTGTCTAATGCTGCTTCTTCCAGATTTCTCCCTAGCTTTTTAATTAAATTCAGTTCAGGCTCACATCCTAGGAAAATTTGACTTCCTGTGTCTTCTGCAGCTCCTAACTATTGTGCAGTCTTCAACATTGTGTTGTTTATAGACACTCCAAACAAATGTGAGTACTTTTATCTACTGAAGTAAGTTACTGTCATGTTTAAATGCTGTTTAAAGGTTGTTGCTGGCTGTACTGTAACAGACCAACCCCAAGGTACATCTCTAGTGCAAGGAACCATGCAAAGATTTTGCAAACTGGAAGAAGCAGCACAAAGATGTCAAAGCTGCAGCCCAAAATCCCAGAATGCAATTGCCACCATCATTAGCTGCAATGGCAACTGTGCAATTTTCTTCAGTTTTTGTTTCTCTCTGCAACTTTCAAATAATCTACCTTTCAACTAAAAATTAGGGGTTTAAATCTTCCTATACCACAAACTGAACTTCTTTGGCACAACCAGGCTGAGCATTTGCATCTCTCAAATCATCCAAGGACTGTAGTGCCTCTTTATCACCTTGCTCTCTACAGTCTTCTTTCTTTCAGGAAAAAATAAGTGATATGCCCAAAGTCTTGTTAGAAATCTGTTAAGGAGAGAAACTGAAGCAGATGTCTGTAGGTCCTGGACTAGAAATGCTATGCTGGATCACTCTGCCCTGTCAAAGCGTACATAAAGCAAAGATAGGATGGAAAGCTGCCAGAAAAAATAGAAAAATGACCGCAAACAGAAAAGATCTGCACAGCCTGAATCTGAGGACTCCTGTAACTGTCTCAAATAGGCAATTCTTAACACATAACTTTCACTTTTATGTATCAGCAACCATAAAATCATTTCCTGTACTTCAAGTGTGGAAACAGACACTCCTGATTCCAAATGCTTCTAAATGCAAACATTCTGCCCTAAAAAACCCAGAAGTAAACAAACACAAGAAAAGGAGCAAAATATATGACCACAGAAAGTACAAGAAATAATGATTTTACAGACATAACAAAAACTGCACAAACTTAGAACTCCAGACAGCAGGACCATGCTTTTTTCTATCCTGGAAGAAAAAAAAATTCTGCCACTTTCAAGTCTTACCCACCATGGTGAGGAAATTTAGTCAAAGAAAAGAACAAAACAGTAACTCCGAAACCAGATTTTTCTGCAGATTTCAGTACAGGCCCACTGGTTTACCGAAAAGAAGATCATTATGGCAACTATGTTCTGTTCCTTAAACTGATCTGTGGTAAAATGGGGATTTCTGTGGAATCATGAAAATCAAAGGGCAGACTCTACTAAAAATGTTTTGTAGCTGCCTGGTCACAGAGCAAACTGCCAAAAATTTGGCATCAGTAATTTTATCTCTGGCAAAACATGGCTTCCAGGAGTTTTTCATCACTGGCGGAGCAAAAAAAATAGAAGAGACAGACACCACTAGGTTGCTGGCAGTATAAGGAGGAGATCATGGAAATTACTTTGAAAAATTATTATCATCATCCCCTCCTGAAGTTTAGGGGGAAAAAAAGGCTGTATATCCTTGGAAGAAAAACTGGGGTTTGGGTCACTTTTCTTAATGGAAAAGAGAAACTTTTGCAGCTTTATAAATGGCCCTGTGAACATTATCTTTCCCAACCAGCTATGCAAAACAAGAAGGAATTATAAATGTTTAAAAACCCATGCCCTGCTCACACTGCAACATGCCTAACAGTAACAGCTGTCACCTCCTAGACTTTCTCCCAAAATGTACTGATTGTAGTTGTACTGATGAGGTTGCTGATTCTGAGGGTGACAATGCCTGGCAATAAAACATATGCATAGTATTGAAAGGAAAAAAATTCTTTTTTTGTTGCTTTCCATTTATTTCTTTTATTTGTTCTTTCCAATCAGATATTGGTTTTCTTTCAACATTTCCAGCACATTTACCTTCAATTAAAAAAATTTTAAAAGTGCATGGGGGGGGGGGGGGGGGTTGGTTGGTTGGTTGGTTGGTTGGTTGGTTGGTTGGTTTTAGGGTTTTTTTAGCAGTTTTTTCTTTTGTAAACATAAAATAGATCTCTAACAATTTCCAAAAGAGACAGAAATAGGGGAAAGAACACTGGCAGGTGTGACTAGCAGTGGAGTGTCTCTCTACAGCCTCCTGTTAAGCATGGTCTAGCATCCTGTTGTGCCCTACTCCTATTGCTTCCATTCTTAAATTGTGCAAACCCAAAACTCATTCTCTTTCTGGCTTCTTATTGGCCCATCACACTCCCCGGACTGATACCCCTGGAGCTTTCCAGAGATGCTGGAGGATGAGAAACATCTTGCACAAAAAAACTGAACTACAATTCTCAAAACCAAACTACAAGACTCACTACTAGACCTGGTGCCTAAGGCAGCCAGATCCCAACCCAAAGACAAAGAAAAAAGCACTTCCCAAACTTGTGGAGAAAGAGCCATAATTATCAACATGCTCAAAAGGGATGTCTGAGGAAGAACATAGACAGCAGGAACAGGAGAGCCTTTCCAATAGCCACTGCTACTTCAAAGGTCCCTTCCAATCAAAACCATTCCATGACAACATTGATTTTTGGTAGAGATTTCTAAAGCAAGAACCACATAGAAAAAGAAGTGAGAAACAGAAGTGGAGGACTTTGTACCCTCATTCAAAGAGCACATGCATTCTCACTCTTACAAGTCCTCTTTGATTTACACATCCGGCTACTAGTGAAATTCCCAAGTTTGCTTGTTTCTATTCATTCTTTTTCATTCAATCCCCCTTAGCTGTTTCCCTCTCCCCCACTGACAACTATTTGAATTTCTCTTCTTATCCCCCACTGTGTGCTTCTCCTGCCAAAACCACTGCCACTTAACAGCACTGCCAAGCAAACTTTTTTTTTTTAGAATCATTTAAAACAATACAGGGTAATAAAAATATGATATTTAGCAATATGGTTAAATGAGTCAGGTTAGAATATATGCTGATTTTAACACTCAAATAAACCAGTAAACAAAGCTTTGGTCAACTTACAAATTTCTGGCTGTCACCAAACTCTGTTTTCATACTTCTTCATCCCTCCCCACTTCCACTTTTTATTCCACACCCAACAGTCCTCTCATTCCCTTGCCTGCAATTCAACCCCATCAGATCTCATACAGTACGCTTATTGGAAGCCTTTCAGGCCATGCTGAGGTCAATGGCAAAATCCCATTGGATGTCTAGGTGATGAGTGTTTTGGCCAACTTGAGTGCACAACCCAGAGATAGGCAAGGACAGCCCACAGTGTGGCCAGCAGCAAGTCCATGCTCCAGTCCTTACACAGGCAACCAAATTCTCAGTCACAGAGACTTCTAAAGCAAGTAGAACTGATTTCACTGCAGCTTTTCCACAAACAAGTCAACTTCTTAAACATGCTCTAAAGTAATTAAGATATAGGGGGCAACAGAGGATTGGTGCTTTTTCATATAAGCGTCAAAACAAGGAATTTTTCTTCATTTAACATAAGATGATCCTGTGTTCAGGACACACTTCACATACCTACATGTTTGAACACATACATGTGTATCTACACATATATGTATGTGTAGATACACATGCATAATTTTACTTTACATGCAAATAAGTTGCCTAAGAAAAATTGCTTAAATCAAATTTTAAGCACCTAAAACTTGTCCAAATCATGCAAATTCACCACTTTTTTTACCCTCTTAGCTCCTCTAAAAATTCTGCGCTACGACTCGTAACAGTATGAACCATGGCCAAAGTCACTTGCTCCTCCAAGAGGATCTGATGCAGCTGCCCAATCAAGCATCAGAGAATGAGCAGGTCTGAAGCCAGAGGGCCTGGCTTCTGTTTCAGCTGTCTCAAGCAATGCTGTGTGAATGATGCCTTAGAAGGAAAAAGCATTTCAGAAGTAAGAAAAAGAAATATCAGCTATCATTTCAGGGTGGAGAACTTCTGCTTTGTCAGCTTCTAAATTACTTTATGTTCTGTCCACATGTATAACTGGAACAAAGACTGGAGCAAACGTGGCTTTCATACTGACAAACCATAATCACTTCCCAGTGACTCCACACACTCCTACACTGAGATACAGTCCCATACTTCAGTCTTGCTTGACAAAACAGATTTGAACACATGAGCACTAATATCCCACATACCTTACATTTTTGAGCAAGGCGAAGAGCAGTACAGTGTCCTGTTCTCTAAAGCACTAAAGTTAGAATGACTGTGAATACTAAGGTTTTTGCTACTAGTCCCAATTCCCTTATGGAGCTCTCATATTCCCCGTCTGGGACAGTGAGACAAACATCATTAAATAGTTGAAATACAGGTATTTGGCAGAACAGTAACTAAAACAATAGAGAACTAGATGCTGATTTAGTGAGAGGTAATAAAATAATCTGCCAGCTTCTTATCTTAGAACTGTTTCTGAGTTTGTATCAGCTCATTTCCCTCTAACATACAACCCCTCTACGCATGCACATCTATCCCCTTTCCTTCTGCACAGACAAAGTGAATCTTCACTTCGCAGCACCAAAATCTGCATACAGAATGCCTCCATTTTGGCTGCTCTTTCTGAGCTCAGCACTGGACCAGAGGCCAGTGATGTCAGACTGGCAGTCTCTGCCTGGCACAGCAGCTGCCACTTGCAGAGCTTAGTTAATCATCATATTTTCCAACTTGCTGTGCTTGCCATGAGCCCATGTTCGCGTATTGCTCTTGTAGCTTTCCTCAAGTCTTGAAAATACCTTTCCAGTGGAGTTTCAGTCTCTAAATGTGCTGTCCAGCACAATTGGCTATATTCTCCCACCAGGCCCACAACTCACTGAGGCATTTAAACATTTCTACAGACTTCATTCCACCTTCAGTCACGCATATGGCTTCAGTCACATATGTTGGTTCTATCAGATAATATTTTCAAGGCAGTTGTTTCTACAATAGCTAACACATTACTGAAAAGTCCTGGTATCACAATACTGTTGGATATACCACCTATGTATGCTAGAGACAAAAAGAGGTTCCCTCTCTTAGATACAACTGGCTGATCTTTCAGCAAGTTACTCTATAACGTCAATTACCTTCACCTCTTTCAAAGAAACTGCCTTCTGTGTAACTGACATGACACTATCTATCAGTAGATTTTGGGAAGTCAAAATTTTTAATTCTTTCTTACCTATGCCCAGCAAGACACAATCTTCATTTTCTTTAGCAGGAACCCCAGAGTCTTGGAAAGGCTAGAAACAGAAAAATTGAGGTGTATCTCTGAAGACAATAGTTGTATTTATGCTCAGTTGCAAACTGTGCTATAGGCTTTCAGAATTCAGTTCAAATACTGTCAAGCAGCAGCCACTTCATTTTAGCCATTCCCATAAATGTAACTGATATGGCACGCTATTTCCATATGCAAATGAACCCTAAGGACTCAAATCCTAGACATAACCAAAGAAGAGACCAAACCATATCTTACTTCTCATGCAAACTTTAATTTTCAGCCTGTTTTCCTCTTCCAAAGTTTAACTGTGCTATGACTAGCCAATATAAAGTGCTCTGGAGAAAACAGCAATATTTTCTAAGATTAGAAATATTTCTAATGCCTGAGCTGTTCACACCTGTAGAAATGTCACAGTTCAGTTCATTCATGATAGATTCATTATAGCCTTTCTGCTAGATCAAAACGAGACAACTGATACGGGAGCAGAATCTTTTCCCCCCAGCAAGACTCATGAGCTGCAACACTCCGCTTCAACACACACCTTCAACACAAACTCCAAAATGTGTGCATACTGTAGATTTAATTCTGAGATGTCACATATTTCAATACCAATATGTGACTTCCAAACAAATGGTCAAACTTCTGCACAGCTGGCAATAAAATTTTTAAAAACCCAACCAAAAAAAGCTTTAAGAGGTCACCACATTTATAAAAATGGCCTAATGTGTCAGCTCAGCAATATTCTACTACATTCAAACCTTATTAAAAGAACCTAAAACAAAGAGCAGTCATTTTGCATTGATATCACTTTTACCAGATTTACTTGGTTTGACCAGATTTTGTTTCTCTCAATCTAAATTACTATTTTGGCTGCATACCCACTGAGATATTAATCAAGCTCCCATTTTAAAAGGTGTTTAAGAAATACCAAGACAAAGATTTTCCAGTTTTGTAAACATATACATATAAATAAAAAGCAGAATATAAGACTAGAGATCAAATACAACTAACAGAAATGCAGTTGTAATGGCACTTCTCACATATTTTGGTCTCTCCCAAAAGCTGTTTAGATACTTCCAAGTAGATGACAATGGGAACTCACAGTATTTTTTTGCATCAGGCATTATTCCCATTAGTCCAGTTAAGTACTCACAGTTACCCACAAGGTCTCTCTCAGAGACTAACTCCTCAGATGTAATCAACCATGCTGTCTCAAGGATTAAACTTACGCTAGACGTAAGTGTGGTGCTGAACTGGCAGCTGCAAGCTCCCTAAAGGCAGTAAGCTTGACCATAAATACAAGAGGTTTCTGGTCCAAAAGCAGAGCTTGCTTTTGCAACCCAGATTTCCAGCCCACAACTACATAACAGGTTCTTTCAAATAATAATCATCTACAGACATAACTACTCCTGCACCATAGAAATAGCAAGAAATGTTGCCTGGCAGGCTAGAATTTATTTCTTATCTCTGGTAGGTGCTCAGACAGGCATCCAGCCTAAATAAATCTTAGCTATTGGTAAAAGGAGAAATATGTACCTTCGTATCATCCTGGGATAACTCATCAGATGCCAAGCTCCCAGGACCTGCAAGAGCAAAGATTGCTGCCTTGAATAACAAGGATATTCAGTTTTGTTCTGCTTTGATTTCTGCTGCTGATCTCTCTCCTTTTTCAAATAGGAAAGGGGACACAAGAAGGCAGGCAGGCATGCAAGCCAGAACAATGGACATGGGCAGCCCATGCATCTCCCTGCAGCAGCGATCCCGTGGGCAGCATGCAAGCTCGATGCACAACAAGTGCTATGTTATTGTCACAGTTGTGTTTGGGCTGATTAACCCTCACACGCTCAGAAAATCAACAGTTCCAGGACTGTGCCTCACACCAGTGCCACAGAGCTTTTCTTCTGCAGAGATGTCATGCATTTTCTGAAATTAGACTTTGCATTTTTAACCCAAGAAGTAAAAAAAATCTTCACTTCTGTCACTCTCTTGTTTGTTTGCTTGTTTGTTTGGGTTTTGGTTTATATTTTCTTGCAAGGGATGTGGAGAACGACAGAGTAATGCCAAAAAACCACCAAAAAAACCACCTCCCACACTTTTTGAGTTTTGCCCAAACACAGCCTGAAGGACTACTGTGAAACAGCAAAGAAGAGTAATTTGGACACAGGAATGTAAATGAACACAAGCATCATCCATGCTTCTAGGAACATTATTATTTAGCAAACATATTTTTAAATAAAATTAAACTGAAATTATATAGACAGAGTTATCATGGTAAATATGCTTTATCTTATACTGAATCTTTCAACTCTAGGATCATATCTGTTCTCAGATACCCTCTTCACTTCTCCAGCTCCAGCAAATAGCTAAACTAAGTATGCTCCAACAGTCAGCATAGGGTGCCTTGAGGTATATGGAATTTGGGGACCTTTACTGGCATTGAACAAAGTATACACTCAAGTTTTCAAAAAAAGGGTTGCATCTTGGGAAAAACAATTCAAACACAGCTGCCTGTTACCTAAATCACACAATCCTCAGCAAAAAAGAAACCCACATGACCTACAGGTCTCTTGGACATGAGGTCCTGGAATGCAGTTATGGACCCATTGCAACCTGTTGTCCCAGGCCTCAGCAGGGCCCCTGGACACTGGCAGGAGTTAGGACTGGGCCCATGCTGATCAGCACCATGATCATTCATTTTTAATTAATCCACCTTCTTTAATTAACCTCCTGCACCACTCATATATGTATCTCCCCTTGCATTCTAACATAGCCCAATCACAGAGCACAAAATCCCTGGTGCTGTCAAACTAAACATTCCAGACACCACCCTTCAGCTAGTAGGAATAGACTATTTCTTCTGTAACTGGAAGTGCAGACACCTACTTTAAAGCTCCCATGAGAAAATTTTTTTACAGTACTGACATGCACTTGGCATTATTATTATTATTCAGTTCCACAATTCTCAGAAATAAAAAGCCATCTTCTCTAGATGATATATACTGTAGCAACAACTGGCTTATCTTCCAAGTAACAGTATTCTCATGGGCATGGAATTTCAAAGCCAGAAAAGAGAAAAAAAACCACAAAACTAGTCAAAATACCACCTATTTCACTTTTTGTTCTGCATCCTGTTGGGATAATGTATCACTCCACATAGGTGAATTTAAGTTGCTACAGGAGATCGAGCCTGCAGCATCACCTTACACTGACCCACTGCTTTCATATGATGGCATTTCACGAGAGGCAACACACGGCTTATCAACCTCCTTTCGTTAACATCCCAAGGCTTCTGATAGCATTGGGTTTTAAAGGTCTGTTGATCTTGACTTTAGAAGTGAGTAGCTATTACTTCTTGGAGTGGCAGCAGTTTTAAAATCTCAGGGGGATACTTTCATGACGTGAGTGTGCCAAAATAAAGTCCAGAACTTAGCAGACACTTTATAAAGGACTTCAGTGCATGCAACTCAGAATATAGTAAAAAGCACAATCATTTAATATAATTTTTGCTTCCAGCAGCAACTTTAACTCAATCTCTAAAAAAGTTCTTTTGACCTCCTGAATGATGGCAAATGGAAATTGTAAGACAAGCCACTAGTCACCAATAACCACTATTCAGTGATTTGTCATTTTTTTGACTTGTTAGAAAACAGTCTTCCTTACAGGAAAATAGTAACAGATTAAATATTGAAATATAAGAAGATGAAAAAGCTTTGTTGCCTAACACTGTACAAATAATAGTCACAGACTTCTCATGTCTATAAAACATGCAAGTATGTTTACTACATTCTGTTTCTGTTGGTCCTGAATACTTACAAAACGTGACATACTCTTCCAGGTGTGGAAATGAAATTATTTTTTAATAATAAAAACAGGTGCAAAGTAACTCTGATGCACGAAGACACAAAAGTGTACAGCTTCCACTGAAAACACAAATAGCTAGGTGTGCCTATATCTCTGCTGCTTATCAGAATCCAAAATGAGAATAGATGTCCTGAACTGGAGACTGTCCCACTCTCTCTCTCTGGGCTATGAATACCCATTGACGTTTGCATTCTGCTTGTGCAAGTCAGACCAAGTTAAAACTGCTTTTTGTGAAAAATATCAAAGTAATCATCACCAACAAGTCGCACTGGTCAAGTGACTGCCACATACAGTGCTGCTAATGAAGGCTATTCACTTTCTATCCCCAAGAAGCAGCATAAAGATCACCCCGATCAGAGCACTCAGGTGAACACCCAGAGTAAATGCATTTTCACACTGTGTCACCAAGGTCATTCACAAATCCCATATAATAAATTCTCATTTGCACTTAAGTAACAGACGTATAGCTTGTAACTGCTAACAACTTTAATTCCCCCCAAATTTAGCTTCTAATGACAGAACACTTGTTGCCTGAAGACTAGCAGAAAAGCTGGGTATAAAACTGTTTTATCAGCACTAGCAATGGCAGCATACACATTTAAATACTTCACTGCGTCCCTATTTTACCCATTCACGCGAAGTTACTAGCTGATGCCCCTTGAACTAGACCTCATCCTTTCCCTGCTTCTGGTCCTGGTCCAGCAGTTCATGCTGCCCTCAAGTAAGGCTGTCTCCAGCAGACACTGAAGAGCATGACCGAGCCTCTCACAGGGCTCTCAGTTTTCAGCTTGTTGCTTTATCCAAACACACAATGCCAGCCTCAGAAGCAAATGGACAATTGATATAAACTTTTAATTCAATCCTAAGAGTCACACATAAGTCCCCAAGCCTCATGCTTCTGATGGTGAAGAATGACCCTTTTTTGTGATTTTCTCTTCAGCTCTAAGACATGCTTGCTCTGAGGTACACAGGGAGGTATTTTGGTAATGAAAGAGCATTCTCACCCAAAGCACAGTCCCACCATCCTTGCAGAAGTAAACTGCTCACCAAAACAGTGAATGTCTAATAGAAACAAATGAGGATTTTGCCACATTAAGAAGTCTTGGCTGGATCCCAAAACTATCCATACAAATCATTACTCTGCTCCTATCGTTATTAACTCATTAGGCTTCACCGGAATTTGCAGGAGAGTTCCTTCAGTTAAACACTGCCCTCTCTTGGAACCACCTGGCATTTTTCTAGCCCTTAAAATGGAATCAGTTAAGGCTTTTCCAGTCACTAGAAACGTAGTATTTTGTGAACAGTTTCAGTCTGACATTGGAAAACGTATGCTCTGTAGGGAGCATCATGATTTACAAAACTCTTGTAATGTATGACTTACCTATTCCACTGCTCTCTACCAACAGGTCTCTAAAACCATATGAAACATGATCTTTCTGAATGAGCAAATAGTGTACAAATCTGTGGCAACTTTCCAGAGCTTTGAAAGATGGCACATTATGGAATAAAAAACTGTACCTTCTACAGAGTGTGTTGTACTGCAGGGCATTTTTGGATCTTCCAGTGTCTCAACTTCATTTGAATTAATACTCTATTAAAAAAAAAATCAAAATTACAGTAACTGTATTTGATGCCCATGACATTTATCTGAAAACTCAAGAACAATATTGAAGACTAGCAAACACTTATGTTATAAGCAATACTAAAATGACTGAGAGAGATTCCACAAGGAATATTTTATTGGCTACCTTCCAGAGGAAACTGACAGCAATCTCTCAAGAGGGAAACAAGTAAAATATTTTTAACTACAGAGAGAAATCACCTCCTGCTTACAATACACAAAAGATCTAAAGGAACAGATTTATCATTTGCACTTCACTGCTTACAATCTTCACTATGAGAAAGGCAGCACAGCAACTTTGCACAACAGCTCTGTTCAGAAGTCTAGTTTATGTTAAAACCATCCCTGTAAAGCAAGCAATTTTGATGAATAGGTAATACAAAGAGAATAAACTAGGAGTAAACACTTACTACATGATAAATGTAGTCTGGAAGCCTGGAGACACTCCCCATGTTTGTGGTCCTGGCCAGGCTGTTCCCTTGCTCAGATACACACCAACTATATCACTCCTGCTCAAAAGGAAGAGGGGGCTGGGATACAGTCTCCTATTTTAGAAATTACTCTCTCAGAAATGAAAAACAAAGTGAGAGGAAGAAAGAATGGATTCTTTTGTGTCCTTTCATCTACTACTCTGCTTGCTTCTAGTCTTTCCCTCTAGTAGACTGCCTATGTATTTGCCAACTACCAAGAGCTGCAAACAGAGAAAGGACACGGTAACCTGAACAAGAAAGAAAAAGCCAGGGATAACCCTGGGATGAATACTGCAGCCAAACTAATTTGAAAGTCATGAAGCCTGACCTCAGTGGGGCAAGTTGCATTTTTCTCTGCTTATCTCTTATCCAACACCTGTCAGGGAGAAAAAGTCAAAAGAAAGTTGAGAAACTATTAAGTCTGTCCATCACCAGGCAAAAAATAATACTTAAATGATCATAAGCAATCTTAGTAATTTTGGATGATTATCCTGGCTTGACCTTACTGGTTTCTTTCATTACCCTGACACATTTAAAATGTGTCCATTAGTCCCCAGATCTCTCTTCCTCTCAACAGAGGACCTTTGCCCTGCACTGGCTGTGCTGCCCCCAGCAGCTAAGACAGCTTCGTGGATCACCTTCTCGTGCTGTCTAGGTCTCCATTGGAGGTGCCAACCACATCGTCCTACTGGCAGGCACCACTACCACACAGCAATCTCTGCCCCAAGAAGGTCACAGAGAATTTAAGCAATACCACATTCTTCCTCAGCAGTTCCAGGTATCTCTCCCACCTCTGTTGCCTAGCGTGGCCACAAAACCTGTGAGTTTCCACTTTTTTAAATATTTGTTGACGGCATGGCTCCCATACAAGTGACTTTAGCATACTGAGAACATGTTTTAACTTTTCCATTACCTCCTCAGGCTTCTAAGGAATAGAACAGGAACTGAAAAAACTGACACAGCAGAGAGTGAAGAATACACTTCAGAAAGATTATGCTTTTCTTGCATGAATAGATGTGTTGCTGTGTGAAGCAATCATTTCACACAAATCCTCAAATCCAACACTACATGCCACCATAACTGAGAAAAAGCTCCCTTTCTTCATTTAATGAATTTCTGACTCAAGCATAAAGCAGCAATGTGGTCATTTATACAGTCTCAAGACACCAGATGTTCAGCCTTAGTCTGCTGCAGATAAAATGAATACCCCAGGACAGCAGTGAATTCTACCTCTATTTTTAAAAGACTATGCAGTGTGAAATCTCTAACACCTACCAAAAATTCCTAGTTGTCTCCCAGTGCTCTGGATACAACTGAAGAGCTCAAAATTCTTGTTTGCAGCAGAAGGATAAGTAATTTTACCTCTCCTTTTGGACATAATCCATAGTCTAAAAACAACAGCTTGTGTATAAGAAATTAACTAAATAAACCATGTGATCTTCCCAATTATTCTGGTCTATTTCCGCTTGATTGAAAGTGCTGCAACACTGATGCTGAGCAGGAGGGGAATAAGGTCCCCATAACAGAACCTAGACTGCTGCAGCTAGAGGAATGGCAAAAGGGGAACCCACAAATCCAGAGCAGTAGGCTTTTTCCTGAAAATACCAAATGCAGAATTTTGCAGCCTTTCAGAGTCTTTGTCTTTGAGAATACCTACCATGCCACACTTTCTTTTTCCATTTCAAAGACTGAATGAAAAACAAAGACTTTGTGAGTGCAAGAAAAAGCCAATCATATAAATAACAATGCATTCTTGATTATAGTCTTGGTTTTCCTTTTGAGTTCATTATTGTCTCAATGTAAAAACCACACAAAAATTGCAGGGATTCTGCAAGTTACAGATAGTAACTTTTTCTATTGAAACAAATCAAAAATCTCAACAACATAGTTACATGACATTATACATAAAGACTATACAGTATGCCACACCTTAAGTTTCTATATTAAGCCTAACATATAAATCATTTCCTAAGTTAAAAATGCAGCAAGCAATAAAGGTAATGCAAGGAAAATCAGTGCTCAAATGATGAAACCTGAAGCTAAGAATGGAATAGAAAAGCTGAATTTCAAGACCAGAAAAAAAGTCAACTTTTAGTGTATTTTTAGTGTATTTTCACTAGTTTTACATATGTTGTGCAGTCTTAATCTAAAAACACAGGTAAGCATCTGCATTGCTGTTAAAGAACTTACACATTCAAGCATTGTCTTTATTTTACTGAATCAAGAGATGTCCTGAAGGATATGACAACAGTGCTTCAGACATTTTACATTAAAATAAGAAAAACTAAAATAAACTCTGTAGAAAAAGTCTGTACTCCATACTTCTGCTGTAAATAATAGACCAGGGTTGGCTCTCGATAAAGGCTCCCAGGCATCACACTACCAGAAGAATGGAACTAAATTAAACATTTCAAAGTACAAACATGAATACAATGGCAATGCAATCGAAGACACAGGGATTTCAGAGAAATATACTCCCTTTAGAGTCCACCATGATTAAAAAAAAACTTGGGAGGCAAAAGAGGCTTTGACAAAGTTCTCAACACCTCTAATGCTCCAGCTTCAGACATACAATGTACTACACATACATAAAGTATAAACCACAACAGTAATCATGAAATCATTCTGGTGATCAGTGACACAACAGCTTAAATTAAAAGGCTACTCAAGGAAAATAAATCCAACCTGAAAAGTCTACAGCTGGAAATTATGAAGAAAATCTGTGGTACCTGGTAAAGAAGAGGTTTGTCCCAGAAGTATTTTCTGAAGAGCTTAATGTCTGACTCCAGCAAGTGCTGTGCAGTGTGACTGAATGTCAGCGTCAGAGCTCCAGATGAATGAACAAACTGTATGCAGGCACCCTCGCTAGTCTCTGCTCTTGAAATGTCAAGTGACTGACTGCCCTGGAAGCTGAAATGACACACTCTTTTAGCAAAGCAGATGCTCTCTGCACAGGTAGAATGAAAGAATGGTCACAGTGACCTGCAGAGCTCCTGCTCGCCTTCAGCACAACCCATCAGCACCCCAAAGTACCCACTGCAAAAACTAGAGGCAGAAACCCGCTGAAAACACAGCTGGGCAAACAAAAACGTACCAGTGACCCTTTTCAGCCTCAAGAACACAAAGCTACTTCTAGCTATCAACTGGGAAATAACAATGCTAGCTCCAGACAGTTACTCACTACTAAAAGAAGCCAGAACAAGCAAGCTGTGACAATAACTATTTCTCCTTATTGCTATAAATGAGCAATAGTACCTTTTCCTGTCAATGTTGCCATATATAGCAGCAAGACACAACTGGCAGCTAGCAGATTTGTTATCCCACAAGAGTGAAAAACAGAACATATCTCAAGGGAATACAGTATTGTTTGGACATAACAAACAAATGAGACAGTCATAACATAATGTACTGTACCCATGTTGTATTTTTTTTAAAGCTGAAGTACGGATAAACTACAGGCTGCATGGAGCCAGAACTGAAAGAGCCACATACCAAAATAAAAATGTAGCCCCATTCCTGCATATTTCTATTTGCAAAGAAAAGCCAAGACTGCGAAGGGGTGTCTGGTGCTTACCATTTGGTATCCCAAGACACATGCATACACCCCATGCAGCTCCTCAGGACTGTCCAGACAGAGCTCCAGACAGCTGAAAGGTGCCAGAAAGCACTTGCCCTTTAAGTCATTTGTCAGCATGGCAGCTCTCCGGCAAAACAGAGTCGTAACTGCAACACTGTCTTTGTTGCTGGTTCTCCCTTATTTGTTTGTTCAAACTTCAGATTTAGAGGAGTCACAAAGTGCTGAGATTTTGTGGAAGCCAGGTCTTGTATGGTTCTGTTTATATATAAATATTTCTTTATATATACTTTTAAGGAATATACTTGTTTTTAGTGTGTCAGGATTCAGCTGATATAGTGCTGGGAGAGGTACCTGATGGTGCAGCTGGTCCTCTACCATTTAGCTGACTATTAATTGACTTCAAATGTAATGAAAGACACAAATAATAAACTCCCTTCAATTGTAAATGCAAATTTACCATTTAAAATTATAATACTGGCAAAAAGCAGCAGAAGCCAGCATAAAACAGGCAACTCTCTCCAGATAAAGAACAATACTTTCCACATCCCTTAAATGACAAGACATTTCCATAGAAAAAGACCAAACCAATATACTCACTTTGTAAAGATCTCAACAAGTTTGGAGTGCCCATTTTGTACAGCCAAATCTAATGGTGTTGCTCCATCCTCATTAGGTAATACTAATGCTGATGACCCTCCAGGCTGGGCTGCCAAGAACAGGGAAAGTTTAACCAAGCCCAACTTCATCACAAGGTGGAGAAGAGTTTCTTTTTGTTCAGGCTCTTAAAAAAACACAGCAAGCAGATTAAAATCATCAGTAGCAAACCCCAGCATCTTACTTGCTAGTAAGCATCAAAAGACACTATCATCTGCAGAAATAACACAGCTCAGATTCAGACCTACAAAATTCTTTTAGCAGAAGATTTTACATCTTTCACTGAAAATAGCAGTTACATACTTAATTGCATATGCAGAGCTAAAGGATATCTAATTTCTTCTGTCAAAGAAAATGGAATTAGATAATCTTATTATTTCTCTCATTCTCTGTATGTAATATAGCATTCAGAACCAGTAAATGCCCCAACGGAGAAGATAGTTAAAAAGCAATTTTCCTGAAATTTTCATTGCCTCAGCAAGACAAAACATCCAGCAGCACAGCCAAGTATCTAAACTAAAAAGATCACAAAAGAGGGGAAAAAAAGGATATGATTTCTCAAGGCAGGCTGCTTATCAGGACAGTAAGAGATCCATATAAGCTATAAGCTTATAAATGATGAAATAACACACACATATGTAAAATATGCTGCATAATTCCTGCTTCTCTCTTCTCAAAAGTTGACCTCACGTGCTGATCCTTCCTCTCCTCTCCCCTTTCTAGCACATAATCATCAAGTTCAATGGGACGAAGTTTAAAATAAAAGAGTACACAACCACAACTTAGTCACTAGATGCTGAACCATCATTCACACCATTCCCTGGCCCGTCTTAAAGGAAGGATTTATCTGCCTGAATACATATATTCTCAAACAAGAAGTCTCTGAAATCTAAAGGCAATAAATAAAATATTCTCAAGCGCCACTCAACCAATTGCTTACACTGATAATTCAGTACAAAGCTAAACATAAGGGTTCTTCCATGAGGGTCAAGTATTTAGGGACCGTTGCTCTACAGATTTCAGAGCAATCAGCTAAAACATGTTAGGTTTCCAGCGATTTAAGAAACGTCATGAAATTTCTATTTCTTTCCCTTCACAGCTTCCTTTTACATAATGGAAGTAATTACAGTAATTTACATTACTGCTGTCATGTCTCAGCCGAGTACATCCTCTCTGGACATTTTAACGGGAGAGTTGCCTTCTACGAAGCTGAATGTCTTCTCTGTGGGCAATGGGGGAAAAGTCATTAGCCTCTTTTGAAAATATTGGAGTTAAGAGTGTTACTATATTCCAAAAAATTCTCTATCTCCACATGTCATAGAGTCAGGACGGCAAGGAACTTAAGGAACTTTCCCTGCCACTATATAGAGAAAATCACAGTAGGATCTCTGCTGGTGACACAGTTTTCGATCTGAGTATTTCATATTGAGTATTTAGTGGCAACCCATCCAGACTTTTTACCTCTCCATTTCAAGTGGAATCAAAACTTCCAGACAGTCAAATCCCAGAAAAAACATGCCATGCTTCCTTCAATAAATGAAAGAAATTCCAGGCATCAGAGTAAAAGGGGAGTAAAAGGGACCTTCAGGACATGGACTCTGGCACTGTAACAGCCAGCACACCTGCATGTAGTGTCTGAAAACTAATTTTCATTGCAGTTCTAACAAAAGTAGACACATTAACAAGACATAGGGAGCATTCTTTAAACCAGAATATCACTAAACATTTACATGTTAAGTATTTGTGGAACACACATATAAAATATCACACCTTTATTTTTTTTTTAAAAATCATGTTCAAACTTCATCTTCATCTGTGGTCAGCCAATATGTGACCTGGTGTATTAGCCTGCCTATGAAACAATTTTCTCCACACATTTCGGTCTTTAAATTTTTTTCTTGGCCTTCCCATTTCACATTATAGGAAAATATATGTCCATCTAGGTACAGGATCTGCTGTAGGATTGTACTGGTTTAGGGAAAATTT
>VWZS01000770.1:2486-38876 GCA_013397075.1 Rhabdornis inornatus | reverse complement strand
TGGGTCACACCTGCAGGGCCCTGGGGTGAGAGGGAGCAGCTCCAAACCCACCAGCCCAGCTCCTTTGCAGAGTTCACAGGGAAAGACGGGACCTAAGTGGGGTTAGGCAATGTAAATTCTATTTAGATGGCAACTCAGACAATGAGATAAAGCTCATAAACTCCGTTTTATCATCCTCTTTCTTTGAGGATGAGTGAAATCCTCTTTCCTTGTTTGCAGAGCGTGAGAAAGCCGTCTGAGAGTGAGACAGAGCGCACTCAGCCGGGATGGGAGGGCACTGGCACGGGCTCCCCTCAGCAGCCCTGCCCTGCTCCCTTCATCCCGGCTCTGCCCAGCTCCAGCAGGCACAAAGGAACCCAGGAACGGGCAGGGGCAGCACAGGAGGGGGCTCTGAGGGGCACAATCCCACCCCCCCCAGTGCCCCAGGCTCTGGCACCACCCAGCCCTGGGGTTCCCAGCACATCCCCGAATCCAGCATCCCCATCTCCCTGCAAAATTGCGTTTGCAACTCGCCTCGGTGACACCAGTGCCCGGGGAGCGCGTTAACAACAGCGCTTACAGTGACTCAGAGCGGTTTCTAAACCAACAGCCCATCTGTTTAAGCTGCTCCAGGACAGCCCTGGCCAAGGCAGAGCCAGGCAGCCGCAGCCTCCCTCCCTCCGCTGGAAGCTCTGCAGCCTGCGAGGGGCTCCGAGCTCGAGTTCTTGTAGATAAATACAGAACATGCTTACAGCTGCCAATGACAGATGTTCAGGGTAAATATTATTCCAGCAGATTTTTTAATCAGATGGTGTAATGCATGATAGTGTCATTTAAAAGAAAAAAAAAAATATGGGTGAATACAGTGAAAAAATTACCATTTGAAAGGCAGAATTATTTTTGGCAGAATTCGTAATGAACTGATTTTTCTCGTCAGCAAAATGATGCTGAAAGAGACACAAAACTTATTTCTTAGTTGTAAGAGAGCGAATAATTAAAAATTATATACATGTTCACCTTTATGTTCAGGTGCAGAGGAGTCCCACTCACCATGACCTGTATTTGTTCAGCACCATGGAAACCATTTCACTCCATTATCCAAACATTATTTACATAAAACCGAGGGGGAAAAGGTAAGAGAAAATAAAAGTGGCACAGGCAGAAATAATGACAGCGATCGGATTCATGGTGGAGAAGTGGGCAGGGAAGCAGGAGGGCTTTAATGAGATTTACATTCGCGGAGAGGAGCGCGCTCCCGGGAGCTGGTTGCATCCAAATGGGAGGAAAAGGAAAAGCCGAGCTGAGCGGGGCCGGGCTGCTCCTCCTGGGAGGGATAAACCCCGCCTAAAGCCAGGCCTAGAGCAGGGACACGACAGACACGGGGGGACAGCAGCGACAGGGACATGGGGACAGGGACAGGGGGACAGGGACAGGGGGACAGGGATGGGAATAGGGACAGGGACGGGAATAGGGACAGGGACAGGTATGGGAACAGGTATGGGAACAGGGATGGAGACAGGGACGGGAACAATTATGGCAATAGGGACAGGAACAGGTACAGTTATGGGAACAGATATGGGAACAGGGACAGGAATGGGTACAGGAACAGGGATGGGAACAGTTATGGCAACAGGGACAGGAACAGGTACAGTATGGGAACAGGGACAGGAATGGGAACAGGGACAGGGATGGGAACAATTATGGCAACAGGCACAGGAACAGGTACAGTTATGGGAACAGGGATGGGAACACAGTCAGGAACAGGGTCAGGGACAGGTACAGTTATGGGAACAGGGACGGGAACAATTATGGGAATAGGGACAGGAACAGGATGGGAACAGGGATGGGAACAGGTACAGAGACAGGAATGGGTACGGGAACAGGGACAGAGATGGGAACAATTATGGGAACAGGGACAGGGATGGGAACAATTATGGCAACAGGCACAGGAACAGGTACAGTTATGGGAACAGGGACGGGAACAGGGTCAGGAACAGGGACAGGGACAATTATGGGAACAGGGATGGGAACATGGTCAGGAACACGGACAGGTACAGTTATGGGAACAGGGACGGGAACAGGGTCAGGAACAGGGACAGGTACAGTTATGGGAACAGGGACGGGAACAGGGTCAGGAACATGGACAGGGACAGGTACAGGAACATGGTTGGGAACAGGAGCCCAGTCCCACGCTGTGTTTGGGAAGGACAGTGGACACCAGCCCGGGTGTGTCACCCTGCAGGGAGAGACCCTTTCCCACAGCAGCTCCTGAGCAGGGCTGCCCACGGGGTTTTAATGTCCCTGCCCCAAACCTGCCCCTGGCATCCCCCAAATGCTGCTGGCAGTGACAGCCCCGGCACCAGGCACCCCAAACACCCCACACTCGCTAAAATGCATCTCCTTCACCACCTGCTGAAGTTTTCCAAGCGTTGTTCCCTCTCTGCATGGATAAAACATCCCTGGGACAATCAGCGAACCCAGGGGATACCAGAAAAGCGGAGTTTGGAGCAGACCCTTCCCTGCCTGCACAGCCCAGGGAACAGCCAAAGCCGAGCGTTCTGCGGACGGGGGAAGGGAGAAGCGGGCAGGGATCCTCCTCATGCAGCTTTCCTGCCTCGGGGCAGGGGAGCCACACCCGGGCTGAGCCTGGCAGCCTCTCCCTGGGCAGCAGCTCCAGGAACTCATCCCTGGGCAGCAGCTCCAGGAACTCATCCCTGGGCAGCAGCTCCAGGAACTCATCCCTGGGCAGCAGCTCCAGGAACTCATCCCTGGGCAGCAGCTCCAGGAACTCATCCCTGGGCAGCAGCTCCAGGAACTCATCCCTGGGCAGCAGCTCCAGGAACTCATCCCTGGGCAGCAGCTCCAGGAACTCATCCCTGGGCAGCAGCTCCAGGAACTCATCCCTGGGCAGCAGCTCCAGGAACTCATCCCTGGGCAGCAGCTCCAGGAACTCATCCCTGGGCAGCAGCTCCAGGAACTCATCCCTGGGCAGCAGCTCCAGGAACTCATCCCTGGGCAGCAGCTCCAGGAACTCATCCCTGGGCAGAGCAGCAGCAGCTCCCCAGCCAAGGGCTTCCCAAACAATTTGCAGCTGAGTGCTGCAGCACGGAATGCTTATTGTCACTTAATTAAAAGAATTTCATTTTAATGCCTTTTGCCCATTTAGAGCCAATTAATGCAAGGTGCTAAGTACTCTTAAATCACATTGCAGGCAAGGCGAGCCAAGGCTGATCAGCCATTCACAAGAAGAACTTTTTCTGATTTGATTCTCAGCTGAGATCTTGAAGTGCTCTTCCAAGTGTTTTCTTTGGGGTGGCAAGTTGGAGAGAAGCAGAATTGGAGCCTTCCTGTGTCAGCAGCAGCTGCAGAACGTGGCAGTGCAGCTGCTGCTGCCCCAAAACACACGGAAAAAAACTTCAGTGCCACAGGCAGGGACACCTCCCGCTGTCCCAGGCTGCTCCCAGCCCCAACATCCAGCCCTGGCACTGCCAGGGATCCAGGGGCAGCCACAGCTTCCATGGGCACCCTGTGCCAGGGCCTGCCCACCCTGCCAGGGAACAATTCCTTCCTGAAGAATTTCTTCCTAATTTCTGGGTAGTACAAGCAAAGTTCTCAACAGCAAAGAAGAGCCCAAAACACTTGATCAGCTTCAGAATTCCACCACTGGAAGGTGTTTAAATGATTTTCAACCAAATGCCAGGGTTGGTGGTCTCGAGGCCACTGGACATTAAAGAAGGCAGAGTGAAGGACAGGAGACATCAAATAACTGCAAAAACTGGAAGTTAAAATCCACCAGCAGCTGCCTGAACACTGGAAAGGAGACCAAATACATCACAAGCTGCTTATCACTGGATATATAGAAGCACAACAGGATTTTTGGAGTCCTAGAACTCGATGGTTCATCATGAAGAACCCTTCCAAATTCCAGAAGGATGCACAGAGCTTGAAGGAAGTGAGCAGTCATTGAAATCCTCCCAAGGCCAGTCTGTCCCTGCCCTGGGGTGCCCCAGCTCCCACAGGGAGGGCTCCAGGTGAGTGTCTCCAGGTGCCACTGCCCAGCTGAGCTCTGATCTGCTTCAATATTTCCTTTGTGGCTGCTGCAGCAGCATCCCCTTCCTTTGGAGCAGCTCTGCCTTTGATGTCTCCTGCACAGCTCTGCTTTTCGTGTGCCAGTTGGTACGAGGAGCTCGTATCCCACCAGGAAAACCTCACCCCTCCTCCCTGAACACAGCCCAGAGTTGCAGGCATCCTAAATGACGTGATGCTGACTACCTTGAGTCACAAAAACTGGGCTTACCAAACCACACTGCTGCCTGCAATAATGGATAACCCCAAGCTAAAACACACCATGAAGCTGGGGGTTGAGCGTTTCGTGGCTTAGTTTTTAATTATTATTTTAAAAGAGATGTTTGATGTTTGGTTTTTGTTGCTTTTTTTTTAATTCCCTTTCTCAGTCTTAAGTTGAGGTGCAAGGCTGGTGTTTTCAGCAAGGCAGACTCTACCTGGGTGGTTATTTGCCTTTTAGGAGGAAAAAAGGCAAGTTAAGCACGGGCACAAGTCTCTAGAAATGGGGATTCAGGGGCAGGGCAGCAGAGCAGGCCCTTTCACTGCCCACAGGGGTGTTGAGCTCAGTGTGACCGCGGTGTCCCCAGGGGGATCTGACCGAGCTCTGCCCCTGCAGCTGCTCCTGTTGCAGGTCCAGGGAGAGCCCCCACATCCCTCTGAGTCCCAATCAATGCACAGAACGAGGCTCACTTGGTAAACACGGCGATCACATCAATTGCTATTGTATTTGTAATTACGTTCATTTATCAAATGTGCTGCTGGGCTGATCATAATCATCTCAACATATCCATAAAAACCATCCAGGCAGCGTTGTCCCGAGGTGTGCACACAGGAATTCACCACCAGGAATCCACCACACGACTTGCAGGCGAGGACCTGAGGAAAACAAACTGCTCTTGGAGATATTCACAGACCTGATTTTCACAAAATGTCATCTTCCCATGCTCGTTAGGCCTCCGTAAAAAATCCTCTCAGGCAAAGCCTTTGAAACTCCCCCACCTGTGCTACCAATGGGTAAATGAGGAAAAAAAAATTAATGGAAGGAAAAAACAGTCAAACCCCTTAATTTTGCCTTTGTAAGTGCAGACTTATTTCCTGAAACACTGACAACCTGAAACCTTGGTAGCACTGAGCAGAGAGTAGAGAACAGAGTAGTGCAAAGAATGTGACTGCAATTAACCACACCTCAAAAACATCACAGAATTCCAGGATCCCTGAGGCTGGAAAATCCCTCCAGGATCATCAAATCCACGCTGTGCCCAATCCCCACCCTGTCCCAGAGCTCTGAGTGTCACCTCCAGGAATTCCTGGGACACTCCAGGGATGGGGATCCAAACCCCCCTGGGCAGTTCCAATCCCTGCCCACCCTTTCCATGGGGAAATTCCTGCTGGAATTTTCTCTCCTGCCCTCCCCTGGGCCAGCCTGAGGCTGATTTGGCGTCCCACCCAAATTCTGTCAGGAGCCACACGGAGCTGTGGCACACAGGCATCGACAGCACATTGCACAAATATTTTAGGTGCTAATTGATAGCAATCCACTAAAGAAGGATTGGCAGTATAATCTCAGCTGTTGGGATCGATTTGGGAGTTAAACCTGGGATCAATTCCCCTCCAGACAAGCGGGTGCTGCAGCCTGGGGGTGCATTCCAGCGCTGCTGGGAGCTCTGCACCCCGTGCTTACAAACCACCTCACACAGAGGCATTAACACACCTGAGGCAGGTAAACAGAACACGAATACAGAATATGAATCACACCCGTGAAACGTGTTTAATTACAGCAAGATGTGGCTGGGGATGGCTGCACATAAAGAATTGCAGCTCTGAAGGACGAGCCCTGTGCCATGGAGCAGGTTCTGAGGGAGAAATCAGCTCTGGAGGGGCCTCACACAGAGCAGGGGGTGAGGGCAGCACTGACCCCTGTGGCCACTGCTCCTCACGGCCAGGAGCAGCTCCGGGCTGTGGCCAAGACCTCTCTGTGTGCCTTGTCCAGAGCCCCTCTGCTGCTCTCTTTTGCTGTCTGCTTGGGTTGAACGAGTTTTTCAGGAATTCCAATACCCTGGCCTCTCCTCATGGATGTGTCCCCTGAAGGGGACAATGCCCAACTGCTCTGCAGCTCCACTGCTGAGCTCCTGGGACCAGGGAGAGCAAAACAAACATCCCAAGAGGCCTGGCTTGGCTGCACCACAGCACCAGGGTGCCCCAAGCCCCAGGGTCCATGGCCTTGGACACTGCCAGAGATCCAGGGGCAGCCACAGCAAATCTGGGAATTCCCAATTCCCAAGATCCCATCCATCCCTGCCCTCTGGCAGTGGGAGCCATTCTCTGTGTCCTGTCCCTCCATCCCTTGTCCCCAGTCCCTCTCCAGCTCTCCTGGAGCCCCTTCAGGCCCTGGAATGTGCTGGAAGCTCTCCCTGGATCCTTCCCTTCTCCAGGGGAACATTCCCAGCTCTCCCAGCCTGGCTCCAGCCCTGGAGGAGGTCCGTGGTCTCCTCTGGACTCTCTCCATGGTCCCACATCCTCCCTGTGCTCAGGGAATGACCTGGACAGGGTCACCCAGTCCCCTCTGCTGCCCATTCTCTGCACCCCAGCTGTGCAGGGGCAGTTTGGGGAGGATCATCCCCAACCCCATCCCATCCCATCCCATCCCATCCCATCCCATCCCATCCCATCCCATCCCCACTGGGACCTGCTGGGCTCAGGGACCCTGGGCATGACTCTGCCCCAGCCTGGCCAGCCCCCACTGGGGAACACCCAAACTCCATGAGGGAGGGCACAAACTGCCCAGGAACCCTCGGGCACAGCGGGGTCACCCCGGGCAGGAATCGGGGCCCAAAGCCACCCTCGGGGCCCTTTGGGGGTCGCTTTTCGTTGCCATCACACTGCAAGGAGAAGATGCTTCCCCCAGCGCTGCCGGGCAGAGCTGCCCCGTCCTCTATGGGAGGGTTTTGGGGAGCTGGGGCAGCAGGGAGGCGGCTGTAGGGGACAAATCAATGGAAAAATAAATGGATAGACAAATGAACAGACAAATAAATAAACGAACAAGTAAATAAATGAACGATTTCCGCGTGGGGCAGCGGCGGCGCAGTCCCGGCAGTGCCCGGCAGAGGGCGGCAGAGAGCGGGGACGGGACCCGGGACCCCCGGGATGGGACCGGGATTGGGGGAACCCCACTGGGATTGGGGGAACCTCCCCGGGATTGGGGGAACCCCACTGGGATTGGGGGAACCTCCCCGGGATTGGGGGAACCCCCCTGGGATTGGATCTGGGAACCCCCTGGGATTGGGGGAACCCCCCTGGGATTGGGGGAACCCCACTGGGATTGGGGGAATCACCCTGGGATTAGGGGAACCCCACTGGGATTGGGGAACACCCCCGGGATTGGGGGAACCCCACTGGGATTGGATCTGGGAACCCACTGGGATTGGGGGAACCCCACTGGGATTGGATCTGGGAACCCCCCCCGGCCTCCAGGCAGAGCTCAGAGCCCCTTCCAGGGCCTGAAGGGGCTCCAGGAGAGCTGGAGAGGGACTGGGGACAAGGGATGGAGGGACAGGACACAGGGAATGGCTTCACTGCCAGAGGGCAGGAATGGATGGGATATTGGGAACTGGGAATTCCCAGAGCAGCTGTGGCTGCCCCTGGATCCCTGGCAGTGCCCAAGGCCAGGCTGGATGGGGCTGGAGCAGCCTGGGACAGTGGGATGTGTCCCTTTTAAGTCCCTTCCAGCCCAAACCATTTTGTGCCTCTGTGATTCCATGACCTCACAAACAAGATCACCAGCACAGGCCGGCCTGCTCCTCTGCCAGCGCCCTCACTGTGCCGGGCAGGGACAGCCTGGCACGGAGCCCTTGGCACCTGCTGGTGTCCCCTGAGCTCACCTGCCCGGCCAGAGCACCCCAGTGCCCCCCTCACCCTGCATCACTGCACACCTTTGCCTTTAAACCAGCAAATCCAGCCCATGCCCACCCATGAAATTCAGACACTCCAGGCTCAGGATTTATGGCTGAACGCCTGTAAATTCTCCTGGAACAGCACAAGCAGTTGTTCCCAGGACAGCCTGATTGTCCCATAATACACAAGCACGTTGTTTGCCACTTCAGGAGCACTCAGTGACTCCACAAAGACTCCAGAGTGAGGTTTGGACAAAGGGATAGCAATAATTAAATATCTGCCGTGTCCATCTGCCTTAAACCTGGCATAAACCCCCCAGCCCTGTGCCACAGCTCCATCAGGTGTGGCCAGGGTTTTAAAACCACCTCAGTTCTTTGAGAGCCACCTCGCCAAGGGACACAGTTCATTAAATACCCACGGGACAGGAGCTCAAATGAGCAATGCTGCCCCGCCAGCAGGGGCTCACCAACACAGCCACAGGTGCCTCACCCCCCTGTGCTCCCACCCAAGAATTTCATCTTGGAAAGAGAAATAATTGTAAAGTGAGGAGCCATAAAACCCCAAGAGTTTCCATAGAGTGTGGCACTTTTTAAAATGTCGGGGGGAAACGCAATAAATACACACTGAGGGAAAATTGTGAGTGGCAAATGGTTGAAGTTTGAGGAGCTGGTCTTGGGAAATATTCCTCCTAAGTGAGCAGGGAAATGCAGGCGGTGGAGAGCGTGTGGCAGCATGTCACCTGCCCCAGGGACAGCAGCAGTGCCACTGCTCGGGAGCCCTGGAGCATTTGGTTGCTGCAGCTGGGGGGAATGTGACACACGGACCAAGATAAGCTCAGCTTTGCCGTTTCCCTGTTTCCTCCTGTCTTGGTTTTAGTTTGAACCGGGTGGAAATATTAATTAGTGTAATAGTTTAGATTTGCTAATTTTACTATACCTATTTTTTGCTGTGAGATGGGATTAGGAGTAAAAGCAAGGCAGGCCTAAAACTTAAGGGGTGTAAAGAAAAACTTTATTAACAACATAAAGAAATAATACATTTAGAATAAAACTTTCAGACTACCTTTCTTCTTTTCTTTCACACTTTCTTTTTTTTTTTTAACAACAACATACAGAAACACTTCAGTCACTGATTAACTTAAATCATTTTTTTTAAATTTACTTTCGGGACAGGAGGTATTTTTGTTATAAGGATTTATATCTGGTTATAAGGATTTTTTCTACAAGAATAAAAAAATCCTTCAGTTGGTCCCATCAACCCATGGAGGAAGTTCTTAAGGAAAAACTTCCACGGCTGTTTTATTTTTTTAATGCCAATTAATGCAAAACCAGCACAATCCCATTCTCAGGGATCCTGGGAGCTCCTTTTCCCTGGGCACGGCTCCTGACCAGGGCATTTAAAAACAAGGGCAAATCGAAACATCCACGTTCTGCAGCTCAGAGCCTGTCTGTGAATTCACTGCCTCCAAATCCCTCCCTGAGCCCTGGGGATGGGGACAGTCCTGGGGATGGGGACAGCCCTGGGGGGATGGGGACAGTCTTGGGGATGGGGACAGTCTTGGGGATGGGGACAGCTCTGGGGATGGGGACAGCTCTGGAAGGATGGGGACAGTCCTGGGGGTGGGGACAGTCCTGGAGGGATGGGGACAGTCCTGGAGGGATGGGGACAGCTCTGGGGATGGGGACAGCTCTGGAGGGATGGGGACAGCTCTGGAAAGGTGGGGACAGCTCTGGAAGGATGGGGACAGCTCTGGAGGGATGGGGACAGCTCTGGAAGGATGGGGACAGTCTTTGAAGGATGGGGACAGTCCTTGAAGGATGGGTACAGTCCTTGAAGGATGGGGACAGCCCTGGAGGGATGGGGACAGTCTTTGAAGGATGGGGACATCCACCTGCAGAGCTGCTGACCCCACAGGGGTGGCTCCCAGATCCCAAATGGGACAATTCCCTCTCACAAGGTGCTGGTTGTTCTCAGGAATTTTGGTCAGCTGAAGGAAATCCAGCAGGGGAAGTTTCACAGCAGGGTGGGCATTCCCAGGAAAATAAAGCCTGGATTGCTCCAAAATCAATCCTGGAGCCACCAGGTTTAGTGGATCACTCACATCCTGTGATTGTGCCTCCCACACCCCCCTATTTCCAGCTGTATTTTTCCTTAATTGATTACAATCAAATTTCTTCCATTGATCCCACATCCCTCAAAGTCTGCTGGCCTGAAGACGAATCCTTCTGAGCTTCTACCTTTCACACAAACCTCGGGTGGGTTTCCAACCCGATCTGATTACCAGACCCTTGATACTCACCACTTCCCATCATATTTATCATACTTGCTTCATTTCCTAGGAGAAAGGGTCTGATTCATTAAAAATTATATGCTCCATTTAAGCAGGTTTTCTGCATACTTTACCCGGGAAAAAATGCTGAATGCATTTTTTTTCCCCATAAAAGTATGTCTTTTTTTTTTGTGATTTATCAACCTTTTATGCCCTGCCTCTCAGGCACAGACCCCAGTGGTACAGAACTCGTGGAAAGGGTGATAACAGGAATTTCCAGCTCCCGGCTCAGAAACCACAAGGATCTCACACAGAACAAATGCCACGTGCTCTCACCCTTTATGATATTTTTGTGGTTTTTATCCGAGCACCGTCATCCACGGCTCGAATTCCCTGGAATGGTTTGATTCACACTAAACTCCATCTCAGTTTTGAGGGAGTGTTTGTGGGTCAGGTGCAATGCAAATATAATGGGGGCTGGTGTGGGTTTTTCTGCAGGAGCAGAGATTTCCACATTACTGTAATTCCTCTCTCTTTATTACTTTGGAGATTTAAGCCATCATTTGCTGGGAGCCATGCCACAGTTAAGGATGGAAACTTTTAATAACATCCAGGATGGAATTCACTCCTGGGCACAGAGCTCAAACACGGCTCAGCTCCACCTGAAGCCCTCAGGATGGAGTTTACATAGTCAGGCACCTTTTCACAACCTCCCCATAATTTGACAAATTTCAGAGCTGGCAGAAAAAAAGCTTTTTGAGCACTCACCTGCTGCAAGTGCCTCTTCCTTTTGGTTCCCTTTCCACGTGGGGAGAGGTTATGAAGGGGAGGTGGGAAGGGGTAAAAGAAGGAGCAGGAGGCTGGTGATCACAAGGAAAAAGCAAAGGCTGGTCTCTGTCAGCACACAGCTCTTTTCCCAGGATTATTTTGGTTGGAAAAGCCCTCCCAGCCCATGGAGTCCCAGCTGTGCCCAATCCCCACCCTGTCCCCAGCCCAGAGCTCTGAGTGCCACCTCCAGGAATTCCCTGGACACCTCTGGGGATGGACACTCCAAACCTCCCTGGGCAGAGAGAACAAACCAGAAATGTCCAGGGTGTCCCCAGCACTCTCAAGCACAGCCTGTCACGTGTTGGAAAGAAAAAGAACAGGAATTCCCTGGAAAAGGGATTCCTGCTAATGGGATATCAGGGGATGAAGCAGAGAACAAAGGACAGTTTTAGCATCGCTCTTCACACAAATCCCAGCAGATATTCCTCGTGCAGCACAAGGCTCCTGGGCTGCTGGAGGTGTCCTTGCCCTTGCCCGTGGCAGGAACTAAAGGAGGTTTAAGGTCCCTCCAACCCGGGCCAGTCTGGGATTCTGCTCCTGTGACATTTAGACAGGGCTTCAAACCAGGGCAGCGAAACCAAACCTTTCCTTCATCATTACCCAGCACAAGAGTCTGCCTCGAGCTCCTTTAAAGAGAAAAATTATCCTTTTACTGCAATTTCAAGCCAGCTTCCAGAAGAAAAGCCCACCAGGACCGGGCTGTCTGCCTGCAGTGCCAGGGACAGCGATTCCATCATCCCTTTTCTGCTCCCTCCGTCTGCCACCCCAAGAACCCTGGCAGGGGACAGTGCCGCAGCAGGGGACAGGGAGGATCCCAGGGGATCCCGGGGAGCAGCAGGCGGTGCCCAGGGAGGCTCGGAGCAGGGAAATGTCTCCGGGGAGCAGATGAGGAATTGTCAGGAGCGCGCCGGGGCGGCTGAACAGGAATTGGACACCAGAACAGGGGCTGAAGCTGTTCTTTAACTTTCAGCTGCCCAGCTCCGTTCTGAGCTGGGTGATTCTACAAGGCGAGGAGCTGGCGGCTCACACGCAGAGCAGGTTCAGCTGCTGACAAAGCGCTACTGCTCCCAAAGTTCAGCAGCCAGAGCTGCAGCCGCCCTGCAGGGCTGCGGGCACGGACACCCGGACACGGCACGGCTCAGGGACGGGCCCTGGCAGGGCGGTGGGATACGGGGACAGTGGGATACAGGGATAATGGGATACAGGGATAATGGGATACAGGGATACGGGGATAATGGGATACAGGGATAATGGGATACAGGGATAATGGGATACAGGGATACGGGGACAGTGGGATAGGGATAATGGGATACAGGGATAATGGGATACAGGGATACAGGGACAGTGGGATACAGGGATAATGGGATACAGGGATACGAGGACAGTGGGATACAGGGATATGGGGACAATGGGATGGGATACAGGGATGGGATCAATGAGATCCATGGGATGGGATCCATGGGGTTGATGGGATGGGATTGATGGGATGGGATTGATGGGATGGGATTGATGGGATGGGATTGATGGGATGGGATTGATGGGATGGGATTGATGGGATGGGATTGATGGGATGGGATTGATGGGATGGGATTGATGGGATGGGATTGATGGGATGGGATTGATGGGATGGGATTGATGGGATGGGATTGATGGGATGGGATCCATGGGATCAATGGAATGGAATGGGATGGGATGGAACCCATGGGATGGGATCCGTGGTATCCACGGGATCCATAGGGTGGGATGGGATCCATGGGGTTGATGGGATGGGATCCATGGGATGGGATGGAATGGGATGGGATTGATGGGATGGGATTGATGGGATGGGATAGGATGGGATGGGATGGGGATGGGGATGGGGATGGGGATGGGATCTCCAGCACATGGGAACTGTCTCAATGCCGGGATCAGTTGGGATNTTTATTATTTATTATTTATTATTTATTAAGTGACTCCTTCTGGGTTAGGGAGGCCACACTTCTGACCCCACACACTCACAGAATCCCAGACTGGGTCAGAGCCCATCCAGTGCCACCCCTGCCATGGCAGGGACATTTCCACTGTCCCAGGCTGTCCCAGCCCCAGTGTCCAGCCTGGCCTGGGACACTGCCAGGACAATTCCCACAGCTGGGCACAGCAAGCCCTGCTGCTCCAGCCTCAGCCTGAAATCCATGAAACAATTCCAGCAATGCCAGCACAGACACCAACACCTCACCTGCTCTCAGTTGTGCGTTTAGCAGGTTCTTCCTCATTTTGTTAAAACTACGGATTAAACCCTCAGAATTTCCCTCCCTTCAACTTCAAATGCTCCTTTTGTGGACGTTTTCCCCTTATTTTGCTATCCAGAGCATCGATGTCCCCACAGGAGCAGTTCACAACTTTGTAAGGATTGCCAGTGTTCCTACAATTCCATTTGATCCGTTTGCCAAGGACCTCAGGCTGGAAAACCTCTCCATGCTGACACCATTTCGGGCACATTTGCTCCTGGTCTGCACTGCTCTGCACACCCAGCTCTCTGCTTTTGTGCTCTGCTTTAGACATTTGATATAAAGCAGTCAATATAAAACATTTGGATATCTGGAGAAAGAGATTCAATATTCCCTGTGGGTTTCCCTCAGGGCAGCACCCCTCCCATGGAGGCAGGATTAAATTATCCAGTGTTTACTGGGAGAAGTGTCTCCAAGAAGGAATAGAGCTCTGGGTGGGAGGAACACGAGGAGATTCAGAGATTAGGAGGCCTAATGGAGTTTGGAGGGGCTGCATTCTGAATCTATCAAACCCTGACATTTGAGGGAGCTTTATATTTTCCTTTAAGAGTAGTGCAGGCCCCAGTGAATTATATCATGGAATATGTCTCCCCAATGTAATCAAGGTTGACCTAACAGATTTGTCTTTCTGGTGATACAATCCACTGAAAATCTTTAAGGAAATCACAACTGGATTCGAACGACAAAGAGGAAAAAATCACTTTTTAAATATAAAGCAGGCCCAGAGAAAGCAGCTCCTACCAATCAGAAATACTGCAATCGTGGAATGGTTTGGGTTGGAATGCACTGCTCAGGAGCCTCCAATAATCCCTGGGGATGGGACACCCAAAGGCAGCCAACACCACCCCTGGAAAACAGCAGCACTGACCTGAACTGCCCAGGGGAGGCTGAAGAAATCCAGATTAAAACACAGAAATTGTGTTGACCAGGCCTGAGGAGAGGACTCCTTTCTCACCCAGAGGAACAAAAGCCAAGCACTTCGGGCTCGCCTCTTAAATGCATTTCAAGAAGCATTTTTCCCCATCTATGCCTAAAGAAACGGCTCTGAGTTGGCACAACATTAAATTGATTTTAGTAAATCCCTCCATATAAAAACATGCAAATGATTCTCCCCCTAAATGGTTTAATCACACCCTAAGTCAAACTTACCTGTAGCTGAAATTCTAATTTACCTGTAGCTAAAATATCTAATTTACCTGCAGTTAAAAGATCTCCATTTTAGGATTGCTCTTAACTGAAGAACGTAATGCTGATTTCTGTAAAGCCAAGAGTAAAATTCTAAAAATCCAAATTTCTCTTGCCAAGCATCTGAGCAGAGGACCCCGAGCCAGAAGGCAGAGCCACTGCTGGTCTCTGAGCACACACAATGAAACCAGTCAGATTCCATTTGCTAAAACATGTGATTCAATTAATTTTGCCATCTTTACTGAATAATTCACTTGATGAATCAATTCTTCGGGTAAATAAGCGCTTCTACATCCCATTGACCTCTGTGTGGGCAAAACTGATTTTCCTCTTGGCATTGATGTTCTTTGGGGCCGGGAGAGGAGGTGGCTGGGCCAGGAGGGAAACCCAGAGGAGCCCCTGGCATTGCTGCACCCACCTGTGCCCAAGGCAGTGCCCCTGTCTGGGGGAAGGGGCAGGAGAAGGCTCAAGCCAAGCCCAGCAGGTGAAGAGCTCTGGGGAATAACCCCTGGAAGCTCAGCAAGCCCCAGGAATAACCCCAGGAATAATTCCACACTCACCCCAGTGAGGGTGATGGAGCATTTGGAGACTTTTCCCCTCCTTTGGCCGCCTCCACAGAGCCCCTTGGCCACAAAACAGGACATGGGAACTCTTAAGGACAATTTTTAATTTAGCTGGTTCCATGACTAGTGAAAAATGCTATAACATTTTTAAAAGCCAGGCTTTCCAGTAAGCACCTCCAATTTCCTTAAAACGTTTGCCATGGAACCTTTATCTCGGAGAAAAGCTAAACATAAGGACACAGAGACAGAGAGGAGATATTCCTGCATCTATTTGAAGAAATCTCATCCATAGAGAACCAAATTGCCATGGTAATTATCACTGCCTTGCTTGTAAGGGTAGGAATAACCGTGCATGGGTTATACATATGGGCCATGTGTGTTAATTCTCCCTGCAAAGAAATGATCTTTTATGGAGCAGAAGTATTAAATGTGTGCTGGCACAGCTCCTGGGGCGCTGCAGGGAGGCTTCACCCCACACCAAACCCTGAGGAGCCCCAGTTCCACATTCCCAGCCAGCCTGGGAATCACCGGGGTGGGATCCCATGGGTATGATCCCATGGGTGTGATCCCCTGGGTGTGATACCATGCATGGGATCCACTGGGTGGGATCCCCTGGGTGTGATCCCATGGGTGTGATCCCCTGGGTGTGATACCATGGGTGTGATCCCATGGGTGTGATCCCCTGGGTACAATCCCATGGGTGGGATCCCATGGGTGGGATCCCCTGGGTGGGATCCACTGGGTGGGATCCCCCGCATGTGATCCCTGGGGTGGGATCCTCTGGCTGGGATCCCCTGGCTGGGATCCCCAGGGTGTGATCCCTGGGGTGTGATCCGTGGCTGGGATCCCCTGGGTGTGATCCCTGGGGTGTGATCCCCTGGGGTGGGATCCCCAGGGTGTGATCCCTGGCTGGGATCCCCTGGCTGGGATCCCCAGGGTGTGATCCCTGGGATGTGATCCCTGGCTGGGATCCCCAGGGTGTGATCCCTGGGGTGTTATCCCCTGGCTGGGATCCCCGGGGTGTGCCCCAGCACAGACACAGGCAGAACCTGCACTGGGGCACAGCCAGTTCCCACCAGGCCTCCCCCCAAAATTCCCAAACAAGCAGGGGCTGCCCTGTGGGCACCAGGAGTTATTTCAGTATCGAGGGGTGAGTGGATCTGCCGTGGGTTGTGGAGTTTGGTCAATCTGTGCCAGAGCACCACGTAAAACCAAACCTCAGATTCTCATCCCAAAGCCAGGCATGGGTTAATGTTTAACTCCTCTAGTCACTGCAGAGAATCTGCTCTGAAAGGCCGAGGAGCTGGAGCACTCCTAATCCCAATCAGTCACTGGGAATAAATCACCAAACCCTGCTCAGCAACGGCCAGGGACCTTTTGGGAATAACAACTCTCTGCCCACCCACCTGGATTTCACACCCAGCAGGAGAGACACAAAAGCAGAGCTCCAGGATGCCCCTGGCAGTGCCCAGGCCAGGCTGGACAGGGCTTGGAGCACCCTGGGATAGTGGAAGGTGGCCCTGCCCATAAAAAACAACAAACAATACCAAAAAACTCACAAAAACCCCCAAGTAACCTCATTTTTATTTTTTTTTAATTTCTGTCCTTTTCCACTGAGATTAAGGAGGTGGCCAGGCCATACCTTTGTTGGTCCAAGTAGTGCAGGAATATTTTAACTCACTGTTCCACCACTGAAATGTCCCACAGGAACCTCCCTCCCCTCCAAACCCCATCCCTGTCTGTGCAGGGAGCCTTTCCTGCCTCCTCAGCCCCAAAATTCAACTCCTCACAAGAGTTTTCTGTGATTTGCATTTAACAGGTTCGGACTCTCGGATGTTTCCAGCAATTGCCCTTTGGAAAGCTGGAACTGGAATCTCTCATTAGTCAGATTTTTTGTGCCTTCTGCAGGGAGCAGCAACTGCTGCTGTGAAATTGTTTATGAACAGTGAAAAAGAGACACGGATTTCACATATGGCATCAAAAAAGGAGGATTTTTATCACGAGTACAGCAAATAAATGCAGGGCTGGGGAGCAGTGCTGCACCTGCAGCAGGAGTGTGCTGGGGATTTTTTTGGTCAGCCCTGACTGCTCTCCATGTGCAAGGAGCAGAGGAATTGGAAACATCCCAAGCTGTGCACTCATCCTGCCTTTTACTCCCAGCACTTGGACGTGTGTGACGACAACAAAAACTTTTTTTTAGAAGTTTTTTCCTCAGATTTTTGGCCTCAAGTTTACATTTCTTTAAAAAGTTAAAAAAAAAAAAAAGAGCCCCTATTCCTATTAATAAACGCAATTAAACTGCAAGCTAGAAAGTTAATTCTGGCTCTTAGTGCTTCCTAATCTGGTTTTTTTCGCCCTCCAAAAACAGCTCCAGGATGAAGCTCTGAGATCCCACAGGTTCCAGCAGCCGTGTCCTTTATCCCCACAGCCCCCGAGAGCTTCGCACACATCCCTGAGTGCTGGCACTCCCGAGGGTCGAGCAGGAAAATGGGCACAGGACCACAGAATCAGAAAATCATGGGATCAGAAAAATGATGGAACCAGAAAAATCACGGAATCAGAAAAACGACAGAATCAGGAAAATCATGGAATCAGAAAAATCACGGAATCAGGAAAAATTATGGAATCAAAAAAAATCACGGAATCAGAAAAATCACGGAATCATAAAAATCATGGAATCAGAAAAATCACTGAATCAAAAAATCATGGAATCAGAAGAATCACAGAATCAGGAAAAAATCACGGAATCAGAAAAATCACTGAATCAAAAAAATCACGGAATCAGAAGAATCACAGAATCAGGAAAAAATCATGGAATCAGGAAAATCACTGAATCAAAAAAATCACGGAATCAGAAGAATCACAGAATCAGGAAAAATCATGGAATCAGGAAAATCACTGAATCAAAAAAATCATGGAATCAGGAAAATCACGGAATCGGAAAAATCACAGAATCAGAAAATCACAGAACCAGAAAAATCACGGGATCAGAAAAAAATCACAGAACCACCGGGTTGGAAGAGACCTCCAAGATCATCGAGTTCAACCCACCCCAACACCTCAACTAACCCATGGCACATCCAGGTTTTTTTAAACACATCCAGGGATGGTAACTCCACCTCCCCAGGCAAAGCACTCCAATATTTTATTATTCTTCCCGTGAAAAACTTCTCCCTGATATCCAAGCTGTGTCCCCTGATTGCATTTTGGATGTGAGTCTGTCCAGGAGGGAAGCAGGCAAAGGGGAGGAACAGGTTCCCGGTGCCCTCCTGGGACACAAATCCCTTTTCCCGGTGGTGCTCAGGAGCTGCCCGGGTCCCGCGCTCCTCGGGGCACGTTTCAGATCTTGTTTTTAGAGCTCCTCAGAGCCCGGGGAGGCGGCTCAGATCCGATCTGCTGTGACAGGTAAAGGGCACCGTGAGCTCCCTGCTACAGCGGGAATGTGCCGGGGATGTGGAGCACCCTTTGTGTGCCGGGCACAGCCCTCCTGAGCAGGGAAAACACCTTTTATGGGGGGAAAGCATCACCTTCATTGGGGGCGGTAAAGCTCCCCTTTCTGGGGGGTAAAACTCCCCTTTATGATGGGGTAAAACTCCTCTTTATGATGGGGTAAATCTCCCCTTTATGGGGGGTAAAACTCCCCTTTATGATGGGGTAAAACTCCCCTTTATGGGGGGTAAAACTCCTCCTTATGGGGGATTAAATCTCCCCTTTATGGGGGGTAAAACTCCTCTCTACGATGGGGTAAATCTCCCCTTTATGATGGGGTAAAGCTCCCCTTTATGATGGGGTAAAGCTCCCCTTTATGGGGGGGTAAAACTCCTCTTTATGGGGGGGAAAAGCATCACCTTCCCCTTTCCGGGCTTTCCTCCACAGCAGGAATGGCAAACCAGGGAACAGGGGCAGGGCAGCACCACAGATTTCCTTTAGTATGGGAAATAATGCACTTAAAAACAAACCCCTCTATATAAAAATTCAAGCACTTCACAGCAGTTACAGGAAAGCCTAAATTGTCAAATAATTTGACACTTCAAAAAAAAAAAAAATTCCATCTGTTTTTCCATTGATCCTGTCAGGAGGAAAAGTTTACATTTTCACAAACCACAAGCATCACCATGCATGAAACTGCAGAATGCCTCAGTGGCAGAGGGCTCTGTGTGTCACAGAAAGGTTTGGGTGGGACCATGAAACTGCTCCTCTGTTCCAAAGCTTCCCCCAGAGCAGGTGCATCCCCTCCTGGAACCCGGGCACCGACAGCCTCTGCTCACAGGAAAAGGTTTCATCAGCTTGCTTTTAAAAAGTTGCGTTTTGATCTCTCTAACGGGCTTTGTGTTTAAGAGAACTCTCAGACAACTCCACGAGGCTGTTCCCCAGCAGACAATGCCATTGGGCTCAGCAGGGCTCCTGCAGTCACACTCTCAGGGAGAAAAACGCTGTAAATAGTACGGTACAGGCGTCTATTTCGAGATGCAGGAGGTTGGAAAGCACAGAAAAACTATTGCAGCAACGATTTCTCCTTCTCCCATTCCATCTAGAAATCTCAGAGCTCGCTGCTCGGCCTTTGCAAGGCTCCTGTTTGTGTTCCAATTTTTCCCACATATTTGATGACGACTGTTTTCGCCAGCAGAGCGGCCAGACTCCCTCACAGAGCACTTACACAAGGAATTAATTATAGGGAAAGCAGATGAGAGCAGCACTGAAAATAGCTCAGGGTCGGATTAATGCCGTGTACCAACTTTACGTAACCAAACTGGGTTCAGGGTGAGCTGCACCCCAAAAAGAACCTTCCAAGGGGACCCAGCCATTCCTCCAGGCAGGGCAGCACAGGTTTTGCTCACAATCCTGCTGATGAAGGATTTGAAGGAGCAGAGGAAGTTTTTCAGCCCTGAAGAATCACACTTTGTCCTGGAGGAAACCTTCTCCATCTTTTAATTACAGCACACCGAGTCAACAAAGCCCATCCCCCCTTTAATTGCAGCCTTTTAAATCCAGGTGCCCTTCCTGCTCTCATTTTCCCAAATATTTCCCAAAGTGTGGATGGATTCCCTGCTATCCCAGAGCAGGGGGATGGTGCTGAGAGCAGCCCCAGTGCTGTGCAGGGTTCTGACAGAACAGCCTCACACTGTGTTTTAAATCAGGTCACACACACAACAGACGCAAAATTTTTTCATTCACCCCTCTCAGACTTCTCCAGAACTCCTCAAACAGCGAGAGGAGCCAGAGCTGACAGGTTCAGCTCCATGGTCAGGTGTTCCCTCACACCTCCAGCCTTCTCCAAACCCCCCAGCACGCCTGGGAAGGGAGGGAAGGGCTGATGGACACAGCAGGAGTGCGGCAGGGCAGGGCCACCTGCACAGGAGCCCTGCTGGTCCTTCCCAACAGCCACGTGAAAGTTAAATTAAAAATAGGAAATTCACACTGCTGGAGCGAGACTTTTATAGCCACGGAGCTGCTCCAGGGCTGGGAGAGCTGGGAGAGCTGGGAATGTTCCCCTGGAGAAGGGAAGGATCCAGGGAGAGCTTCCAGCACATTCCAGGGCCTGAAGGGGCTCCAGGAGAGCTGGAGAGGGACTGGGGACAAGGGATGGAGGGACAGGACACAGGGAATGGCTTCACTGCCAGAGGGCAGGGATGGATGGGATCTTGGGAATTGGGAATTCCCAGAGCAGCTGTGGCTGCCCCTGGATCCCTGGAAGTGCCCAAGGCCAGTCATTAAGGATGGGCTCTGCATTTTTGGGGATTTTGTTGTGAGTTTTTTTGGGTTTTTG
Source organism: Rhabdornis inornatus (assembly GCA_013397075.1). Lineage (NCBI taxonomy): Eukaryota > Metazoa > Chordata > Aves > Passeriformes > Rhabdornithidae > Rhabdornis > Rhabdornis inornatus. Next base: position 18,062 of record VWZS01000770.1, on the reverse strand, counting down.
TTTTTTTTTTTTAATGGAGTCTCCTTTACCATTCTGAGTTCACTGCCGCCCAAATCCAGAGGCCTCCGGAGCTCAGCTCAACCCCAAAGCCAGAGCAGCTGGGATTCACAAACATTTGCTGCTGACACTCATATTGATGAGGATTTTCTCCTTTTACAGCTTTATTTTCCCTAAAAAGTTGATATTTTGCACTGCTCCAACTCAGGAAAATTTAAGGGCTTTTTTAGAGATATTTGGCAGATTTTATTTCCCCCCCCCCATGGCACTCTCTGGTGGGAATCTCCAATTTTCCCTTTGGAAATCAGGCACATCTAGAGGCAAGGCAGGGAAACACCTGAAACACAGGTGTGGTCTCCCAACAGCCGAAATTAAGCCATTGTTATTACACCATTCAGGACTCCAATGGCTCCTAACCATCATTCAGCTAAGATCAAGTGTAAAATCTGTTTAATAATACCCGATACATCCTCTGTCCTGGAGATTATATCCTGCATTTGCAGGGCATTGACTCCATAATCTAACAGGTCTTTTCCATCTCTGACTTCTATTAGCCTGTGAATTATAACAAAAGGACCATTAGGCAAACCATAATTGTGGAAACAGCCTCTGACACGTGAGACTAACTCAGGGAAAGCTAAAATTAAAACACAGACAACTGAATGGAAAGCATTCCCTTTATCCAAGTGTGAACTCACTCGATTAAAATCAGAAAACAAAACTCAGTAAGTCACAGAAAAGGTTGTTTTGTTGTTTTTTTTCCTCCCCATGTCTTTAGAGAAAAGACTTTGTTTGAGCAGCACAGCAGGTGCTGGTTTGTCCCTGCAGGAGGGTTGGGACTGGGGGTTTATTTGGGATATTTTCCTTATCTGCTGCCTCTGCCCAACGCAACTCATCCTGCGCCCCGGAGCCACTTCTGCCAAGAAAAGTCACATCTTCCAAGGAGCTGCACCTGGGGAAGCAAAACACAACAAAGCAGCCCAGAAGGCTGAGGGAAGGCAGAGAGCATCCAGCCGAGGCTGCCTGGGAAGGGCTGGGGAGCGCAGCCATCCTCCAGCAGCTCTGCCTGGCACACGTTCCTGCAAAGGTCAGCGGCTCTGCAAACACCTCCGAGGGAGAGGAGAGGGACAGGGACAGGGAGAGGGAGAGGGACGGGGACAGGGAGAGTCACACGCGGCGGCACACGCACAGGAATGCCGAGCGCACAGCCCAGCCGGGCCAGCCACCCCCTGCTCCCTGCTGCCAGCCTGGGCCAGCGCTCCCACAGCCCGTCCTGCCTGCCCGGGCTCTGCCCAGGCTCTGCCCAGCCCAGCGACAGCAGGACGGGTCATTCCTGCCCAGCATCATCCTCACCAACAGCCCGGCATTGTCATCGTCATCATCATCCTCACCAACAGCCCGGCATCGTCATCGTCATCATCATCCTCACCAACAGCCTGGCATCATCATCATCATCATCATCATCATCATCACCAACAGCCCGGCATCATCATCATCCTCACCAACAGCCCGGCATCGTCATCGTCATCATCATCATCATCCTCACCAACAGCCCGGCATCGTCATCGTCATCATCATCATCATCCTCACCAACAGCCCGGCATCGTCATCGTCATCATCATCATCATCCTCACCAACAGCCCGGCATCGTCATCGTCATCATCATCATCATCCTCACCAACAGCCCGGCATCGTCATCGTCATCATCATCATCATCCTCACCAACAGCCCGGCATCGTCATCGTCATCATCATCATCATCCTCACCAACAGCCCGGCATCGTCATCGTCATCATCATCATCATCCTCACCAACAGCCCGGCATCGTCATCGTCATCATCATCATCATCCTCACCAACAGCCCGGCATCGTCATCGTCATCATCATCATCATCCTCACCAACAGCCCGGCATCGTCATCGTCATCATCATCATCATCCTCACCAACAGCCCGGCATCGTCATCGTCATCATCCTCACCAACAGCCCGGCATCGTCATCGTCATCATCATCATCATCCTCACCAACAGCCCGGCATCGTCATCGTCATCATCCTCACCAACAGCCCGGCATCGTCATCGTCATCATCCTCACCATCCTCACCAACAGCCCGGCATCGTCATCATCATCCTCACCAACAGCCCGGCATCATCATCATCATCACCAACAGCACGGCATCATCATCATCATCATCCTCGCCAACAGCCTGGCATCATCATCGTCATCATCATCATCCTCACCAACAGCCTGGCATCATCATCGTCATCATCATCATCATCATCCTCACCAACAGCCTGGCATCATCATCGTCATCATCATCATCATCATCCTCGCCAACAGCCTGGCATCATCATCATCATCATCATCATCATCATCATCCTCACCAATAGTCTGGTACCGTCATCATCCTCACCCCAGCCCAGCATCGTCCTCAGCACAGCCGTGGCACCCCGGGCACAGCAGGGACCACAGTGGTGGTGGCCAGCGAGCACTGACCAAAGGCCCAGGACACACATCAGGGTGTGAAGGGCTGCAGGAATTCCAGCCCTGTTCCCTGAGCACCTCAGCCTGGAGCCCTGGGCAGCTGTGCTGCTCCCCAGCTAAGGCCAGGGACACCCATGAGGTCACCTGGGTGCTGTCCCAGGAGGGTGTCACTGATCCCTGAGCTCAGAGCAGGGGCTGGAGGAGCACGTGCTGCGTTGGGAGCAGCAGAGCACCCCGTCTCCCAACATGAGCCATTCCCCAGGGAGCCATTCCCAACGCCCTCCTGACAAAATCCCAGCTTTCAGCACTCTGTAACCTTCCTCCAGCTTAATTAAGAAACACTTTTCACATGACCAACTGCTCCTTTTCCCCGTTACTCCCAACACAACTCGAGCAAAACACACTCATTAGAGACACTTCTGCAGCCTCGTGTCTTCTCTATCTGCAAGGAAAGAGCAGGGGCTGATCCCTTACCTCTGCACACCCTGCTGCTTTCCGAGGAGCCGGGCTGGAGGAGCCGGGCTGGAGGAGCCCAGCAGGCTGGAGGAGCTGTGGGCTGGATCCAGCTCCTGGATCCATGTGCTGCAGACGCTCTCCCAGCTGTGCTCTGCTCCATGGAGCAGCTCCCAGCACATCTGCTCGCCCTGCCAGCCCTGCTGCCAGCTCTGCCTCGCCAATTGTGCCAGACCGGGGGGCAGAGGGGGCTGATCATTGTTTATGGAACAGAGCGGTATCCGGTAGGGATTAGGAGGACTCTCAAGATCGCTTCTGTTCACGACTTGAGGGGGTTTGAAGTGTGAAATGATACAGTTGTGCCACAACGTGCCTGGAGCCATATTAACACTTTCATTTAAACATCGGTGTTACAAGGGGCTCAGGAGCTGCCAGCGAGTGCTCTCCATGAGCTGCAGGTCCCCACAACTGAATTATTTTTCTCATTAAAATCAGATCCTGAGGAATATCCACGGGAAGAGCCCGTTGGCCAAACAGGATCCATGGAAAAGCCAAGGCCACTGGGGTTCAGCAGGGCAGTGTCACCCACTGCCAGCTGTGACACCCCCACTGCCAAAACCGCTGCACTCCAGAGCCCCTGGCGTGGGCAGCCGGGCAGGGAATGATCCTGCACGCCAGGAGAGACTCTGGGAGCTCACCAGGAGTGAGCATTGCCTCTCTCCCAAACACCCAGAACTGCCCAGCCCCAGCTCAGAGCACGTCCCCGCTCCCCATCTCACACAGCCAGGGAGGCTGCAAAGACTCCTGGAGTTGGAAAAGCACCCCCAGCTGCCCCTTTTCAGTTCCTCTTTCCAACAGGATTTGGTGGGACACTGCCTCGGAATTTCCAGCATGTTCCCATCTGCATTCCCAGCTCCAGCTGCAATTCAGCCTGGAGCAGGGGGTGCCATGCACCAGAAGAAGCAACTCCTGTTTTATTTTTCCTTTTCCCACAGTATTAATCCCTATTAAATATTAAATTCCTATTAAACATTATTAATAACCTAGGGGAGGAGCTGGGGCCAGATGGCTGAAGCCAGGATTCCTCCCTGGAAGCACAGGCTCCAGCACAAACACATGGGAATGTCCCCGTGGCTTCCCCAGCCTCTGATCACTCCAGAAAATGAACCTGCTCTGGTTTTCCATGGCTCAGGCATTCCTGGGATTGCAATGCCAAGGGTTTCTCTTCAGCCCCTGGTTTACTGAACCTGCAGCTTTCTCCCCCAGGATGTCTCCAAAGGCAGAGAGCAGAGGGTTGGAATTAACTTTAGCATCACCTCACTGAGGGCAGGGACTTTTTCCTGGTAACTTTGTCATTAAATCATCTTTTGTTTGCAAACCTGTCAAAAAATACAGCTCTAAATGTGCTTTATGGAATTTGCATTTCTCACCGTGGCCCTGCTGCTCGCTTGGAGATGAGGAAAGAATTGTGAACACGTGAAATGTATTTGTTTGTGTCAGGAAATGCAATGAAATTAAAGTGCAACAATTATTTCAGTTCTGTAAGTTTCATCTTCAGGAATTAGCACAAATAATCATTTTTATAGATGTTTTCAGGAGGAAAGACGCCAGGATGTGACCTGAAATTAATTAGTAATAGGCCCAAGTGTGTTTTATTGTCCTTTTTTGTGCTCTCTGTTACACAGGAGATGATTCATGGCATCAATATGAATGTATGAATTTGGGGTGCTATTCTTTGGGACCCTCAATCATTCACATTTTATAAATATTTCGATAAAATGTTGTGATGCTGTGCTGACCAGCCCTGAGTTTCAGCAGTTTGGTGATGCCATGTGCTCACATGCCTAAGGTTGCAAAATTCACGATCAGATACTGGAAGTCACATCACTCAAAAATCACATCCATTCTCTTTGGACACATCCAGGGAAATACCCAATTTAACAGGAAAAAAATCCAATGAGAGTCACTTAATGGCAGCTTTAGGAAATGCTGTGCTCTGAGAATACAAGAGTCCTGAACCTTCACTAAGTAACTGCAGAGACAAACCCCAAAAATGCCCTGAGGGCAGGAGCAGCCAGTCCTGATTCCACGGACCCAGCAGATTCCTGCTCTTCCACTCCTGCCTTTGCCATTTCTAACAACAGCAGAGTAAAATTGTCACAGCCGAGGATCCCAAACTCCTTGAATGGCTCTGAAAGACAATTACCCACCCCTGGAACAACAGCACAGCTCCCCAGAAAGGACTTCCAGCACCGTGGCATCACAAAATCCCAGAGTGGTTTGGGTTGGAAGGGACCTCATCCCATTCCCCCATCCCAGATTGCTCTGAGCCGTGCCCAGCCTGGCCTGGAGCCCCTGCAGGGATGGGGCAGCCACAGCTTCTCTGCAGACTGGCAGCGAGGGAGGGGGCTGGGGACAGGAGCAGCTTCTGCGAGCTGTGCAAAGCCAGGGCTGCCAGGAGACAGCAAGGCTCAGAGCAATCCTGCTGGAATGATGTGAGTGATGTGTCCGTGTCCAGGAGGAGCAGGCACCAAAGCCCTGCTCAGCAGTGACCAGAGGAGTGTCCCCTGCTCAGGTACAGCACAGGGAGCCACACTGGCCAGGCCAGGACCTTCCTGGGGTGCAGCATCCCTGCCCTGCTCCCCCAGAGCTGTCACTGCCCTGCTCTGCCCAGCCAGAGTGAGCACGGCCAGCTGGGAGCTCAGGTGAGCTCAGGCTGGGAGCAGTGAGCAGCACACCCAGGTGAGCTCTGGGTGTGAGCAGTGAGCAGCACACCCAGGTGAGCTCAGGCTGGGAGCAGTGAGCAGCACACCCAGGTGAGCTCAGGCTGGGAGCAGTGAGCAGCACACCCAGGTGAGCTCTGGGTCTCAGCAGTGAGCAGCACACCCAGGTGAGCCCAGGCTGGGAGCAGTGAGCAGCACACTCATCCTCACGAGCCTCTGGCCGTGCTCCCCTCGCTGACCTGAGCCCATCCCTGGCTGCCAGGGACGTTTCCTCTCCAGAGCAGGAACATTTCCAGAGGGGCTGGCGGCCAGCGCTGCTCCCCCAGCTCAGCTCCCCTGCCTTGGCCTTTCCAGCTCAGCTCCAGAGCTTGTCGCTTCCCGTTACTTCTCTGTGAGGCAGCTGCAGGGGCTGGGGCTCAGGTTGGTCCCTTCCCTGATGCCAGAGCCCAGCCTGTCCCCCCCAAACCCTCAGAGTGTCCCCAACACCACCCAGGGCCAGCACACACAGCCCTGGCCCTGCCCAGCACTGCACAAGCTGCTCTGGAGGATGGGAACACACAGAAAAACACTTTTTGCTGTTGGTTTTATCCCTGTGTCACGGCTCTGTGTCATTGCAATTCTGGCTGGGGTACTGCAGTTCACAGTGTCCTTCTTATGGAACATTGAAATTAAATAATAATTAAAAATTTTGGTTTTTTCTTTGTAGCAAACCGAATTAGTCAAGAAAAATGAGCTAGGTAATGTTTAGTGTTTATTAACACACGCAGGTCTCTGTGCCTTCAGTAAGACACCCAAGAAGCATTAGAAGCTGGGTTTGCCAGTGCTGTAGAACAGAGCCATCCTATTAAAGCCATCAATTCAGGCAGAGCATCAGCCCAGCACACACAGCAGCAACCAGGGCCTGCCAAAATCCCACCCCAATGCCCTCCACTGCTGGGCAGGGGCACCAGGCTCCAGCCCCCAAGGGGGTTACACAGAAAGCTGAGCGTCCCCACACAAAACCTGATCCAACATCGCTTCTCCCCAACAGAAACATTCATCTGGATTCAACTCCTCCACCTCACAGAAGCAGCTCAGTTGTAAAGGAGGAGCTGAGGAGGAAAAGCTGAAGTGACCAAAACACCTGAGTTTTGCTACAGAAATCCCCACCGTAATGATGGTCCCAAAGTTACAAACAGGGTTTGTTATCTTACAGAGAATTACAAAGATTTGAATAAAAATTAGGAATTGTCTGACTAGACAAGGAGCCTGTTCAATGCAATGTGCTGTTCACACCGGTCCAAAAGCAGATTTCTCCCGAGTCCCTCAGCCTGGCGCCTTCCCCGAGGTGCAGCAAACAGCAGGAGGGAGCTGGAGCCAGCCCAAACCTCCTCCCTGGCTCCAGGGCGCTGCCCTGCTCGTGTTCTACAAACCAAAATCCCTGCTGCACCTGCAGGAAGCTCCAGCTGTGCAGGCATCCCTCGGATCCTCAGGGATGTGCAGGATGGACAGGCTGCTTTGGCAGGAGAACACAAATCACCTGGGTTGTCTAAAAGAGCTCTCCTGGCCATCCCTGCACCCCATTAAAATCCAATAACCCCATTAAAATCCAACAATGCCACTATTTTGATAGACACATACTATGAAATAAGATAAATTAGACAAACAAACAAACCCACTAAGCTCGACTTTCCTACATTGTGCCTCCAACCCACAGCACGGGAGAAGGAAACTTCAGTGCTAAACCAGGGGAGCAGAGACAGGAGGAAATCAGGAAAACAGAGAAAGCACACCATATAGGAAATGTCAAATATGTCAAAACATTCATGAATACCAACATCTCCCTCTGCACCATCCCCAGCTGCAGAGGTTACTCAGGGCTAACGCTTCAGCAAGTGCAGATTATGCAGCGTGGGGTTTATTTATACATAAAAAATCAGCCACAGGTGCATCCAAGGTGCTTTCTGCATGCAGCCAGTCCCGGGATTTCTCCCACTAAAGACAAGCCAGGCGGGTAAAAATCACACAAAACACGAATTTCGCAGCTCTGACCACCCCAGCCGTGAATTCCTGCTGGCTGCTCACGGTGCCCGTGACACACGCGATGAGGATAATTAGAGCAAGCACCCAAAGCAACCGGTGCCGATTGCATTCCCAAAGGTTCGCAATCCCGCACGGGGCTCCTGCCCGAGGCGATTCGTCTGCGGGAAAAGCGCAAAAGCGCGGCACGTCCTCGTCCCCGAGCCACCGACCAGCGGCTCTGCCAGCCCAGTTTGGTGGCACTCGGGGCTCAGCACACCCAGGACAACATCACACCGCCCAGACCCTCCCAAAAACACAGCTGGAATTCAATGTCACCGGTGGAACACCGCGGGCAGGGGAAGCAGCAAACACCCGGCCTGAATCCACCCCCAGGCTGTTTGGCAGGTTTGGAAATCTTGGCCTGTTTGGGGAAATTGTGCCTTGGTGTAACCTCCTCGTCCATCCGCACGGGAGGAGGAAGGTGCCCGGCTCTGGAGAGGAGCAGGGACCCTGCCCCGCTTCCCTGGGAGCACCAGTGTGACTTCCAGACAAAGCACACACTCTCCATTCTCACACCTCGGTGCACCGCAGGAGTAGCTCCAGGGAAATCAGCGCAATTGCATGAGCAAAACAAAAAGTTGGGTTCAAATCAGCCCGGTGGGTTGGTAAGGAACTACAAAACCTGAAATTGCGAGGGAACAAACCAGGATGAGTCTGGCTGCTCCTCACACGAGCCCAGCAGAACGAGCAGTAACAAATTCCAGCAGCAGCACACAGCTAAAATAATTAAGATAGCTATTGATCTGGAATATTGCAAGCCTGGAGAAGTGAAATCTTTTAATAAATCCTCCCACTGATACCACCAGTTAAAAATTATTCCTTCAGCTCCACATTCTGCCTTGAGCTCCCACTCTGAACATTTTTCTCAATGTCTCTATAGAGCGCTCAGCATTTCCTCCCCGCTCCCTCGCTTTCCTGCCTTGCAGGAGCGCGCAGAACGCGGCCAGCCGGAGCCCGGGGAGCGCAGAGGCTCCGGCAGCGCTGCCCTCAGAGCCAGCCCCGAGCCCTGGCAGCGACCCCCGGCCGTGCCCACCTCGGTGCCCGTGCCCGTGTCCGGCCGGGCGGCTCCTCCAGCCTTGGCTCCGGGCTCGGCTCCTGCGCGCACCCGCCCAGCGAGCCCCGGCCGGGGCAGGAGCGCGCCCGGGGCCGCGGAGTTGAGGGGGAACTGCGGGGAGAGGAGGCAGGTGGGGAATGGCCGCCTGGGAAGGAGAAATTGTGCTGTCCCCAGGTACAGAGGGTTAAACCCGTTAGAAAAGTTACTGCGAAAGACGCTGGTGGAAGCAGCTGATTTCTGGGAGGAACTGGGAGCAGCTGGGGATAGTTAGAGGGGATCGAGTTGTGAAATTCTTCCTATAAACAAGTTTTTGTCTTTCTTTTGCATTTTAAAGCCCTTCTATAGCACAGACATTTACACTTCCATGTTCACTCATACGTATTCAGGGAATGTCTGTGTTCTCTCCATACGTTTAGGAGATATCTGTATTCCATGTGCACTGTTAAGGGTAAAGCCACAACTGCTCCAGCCCCGTGCCCGTGGCCGTGCCAAGCTCAAGACCCCGCTCAGGATGAATTAGGCAGCGCCGCCTCTGCCCCAGCCCCGCTCCTTGCCCCCCACGACACCCGCCTGCCACCGCACCGACTTTTATTCCCTCTTACAACTCTTTATTTCAGGAATTTTTCGCCTGACCGAGCCGCGAAACCCCTTCCCCGGCAAACTGGCTGCTCGGGGCTCGCAGAGCCGCGGATCGCAGAGCCCCGGCACCCCGGGCTGGGGATGCGGCACCGGGATGGGGTACCGGGACAGGGATACAGCACCGGGACGGGGATACAGCACCGGGACAGGGATGCGCCACCGGGCTGGGGACGCGGCACCGGGATGCGGATGCGGCACTGGGGAGGGGCTGCCCCTCACCCGCGTCCGCGGGGTTTTGGGCACCGTGGGACGCGTGGCACAGAGGAGCAAAACCGATCCCGTGCGTGACCTCCCGCACTCTCCCACGGGCGAACCAGCGGAGTTTGGGTTCCTCCTCGCTCTCCACGCGCAGGATCCCGGGGAGCGCATCCCGGTCCCGGGAGCCCCGGGGCTCCGAGCGCGGCGATGCCGGTCCCGGTGCCCCGAGCGTGGTCCCGGTGCCCCGAGCGTGGTCCCGGTGTCCCGAGCCCGGTGGTGCCGGCCCCGATACCCCGAGCGTGGTCCCGGTGCCCGGAGGCTCCCGGAGCTTTGGGGACAGCGCTCCCCGAGCCCCGCTGTGCTCCGCGCTGCCCCCCGAGCCCCTCCGCCGCCGCGGGGGCAGCTTTGGGAATTCAATTCCTCCATTGGAGATGTTTTCCTGAGGAATTAACCCCCTCGACCAAGGGATACGCTTGAGCAAACGCCGGCGCGGGGGAAGGGAGAGAGGGATGGATGGATGGATGGATGGATGGATGGATGGATGGATGGATGGATGGAGCAGGACGCGGGGTCCTGATGCGGGGTCTGGATGCGGCGGGGAGCGAGCGTGGTAAAACCCGGGAAGGGACCAACCTCCGAGCCGCGGCTTTTCCTCCTCTTCCTCCCGCGGAGCCGGCGGCACCGAACGGGAGCGGCCCCGGGATCGCCGCTCCGGGATCGCCGCACGGGCAGAGGCTTTTGTCCCCTGGGTGCGGCGGGGGCTGGCGGAGGAGCTTCGCACTTCGGCAGAAAGGAGACGAAATTCGATTCGTTTACATCTTTTATTGTTGTAAACATTAAAATTGTCTTTCTCAAAGAAAGAGTTCTCGGGAGAAAAAATAATAATTATAATAATAATAATAATAATAATCCGCGTTTCTAACTGTCGTACACCATATTAAAAAAAGGCAGCGACATTCCCGTGTGCCAAACCGGGGTATACAAAGAAAAATACTACAATATGGCAATATTAAAAATATTACTGGAACATAAAATAATATATTAACCGACAATTTTTAGACATAAAGAAACAAACGGAACAAAACAAACCAAAAATTCAAAGTGCTCAGTAATTTCCAGGGAGTTATGTATAGTATAAGCACTCTGGAAACAGTCAAAAGCTGCTGCATGCAAGATCTGTTTAGCTTTAGACAACAAAATAATCAAGATATAAACTTCTTCTTTAATCAACATCAACAGTACATACAACACTTACAAACAAGGGGTGTCGGGCGGTGTTTACAAACACTATGTGTCCCTTTGGGGGGGAATTCCGGGGGGTAACACTTGTGCCCACCTATTTTACAATTGAGAAAATGTTCGAAGCTTAGATAACTACCAGTCTTTATAAAAGCTACCAGACTACATAGTGTCTGAAATACTATTTATAGAATATAGACATTACTGAAATAGCAAGTGCCTATAACATTGTCACCCTGGAATCATCATGCTTCCCTGGTATGGACAGATTGGGTTTTCTTTTTTTTTTTTTTAATCCTTTTTTATTTTTAAATAATTTTTAAATCATTTTTTTTTTTCCATTTAGCTTTTCTTTTCGATTTTTTTTTTTTAGAATTGTTTTCCACGTTTCATCATAAATAGGCACAGAAGAATTTTTTTTTCTTTTTTTTTTTTTTTTAATCCTTTTTTATTTTTAAATAATTTTTAAATCATTTTTTTTTTTCCATTTAGCTTTTCTTTTCGATTTTTTTTTTTTAGAATTGTTTTCCACGTTTCATCATAAATAGGCACAGAAGAATTTTTTTTTCTTTTTTTTTTTTTTTAATCCTTTTTTATTTTTAAATAATTTTTAAATCATTTTTTTTTTTCCATTTAGCTTTTCTTTTCGATTTTTTTTTTTTAGAATTGTTTTCCACGTTTCATCATAAATAGGCACAGAAGAATTTTTTTTTCTTTTTTTTTTTTTTTAATCCTTTTTTATTTTTAAATAATTTTTAAATCATTTTTTTTTTTCCATTTAGCTTTTCTTTTCGATTTTTTTTTTTTAGAATTGTTTTCCACGTTTCATCATAAATAGGCACAGAAGAATTTTTTTTTCTTTTTTTTTTTTTTTAATCCTTTTTTATTTTTAAATAATTTTTAAATCATTTTTTTTTTTCCATTTAGCTTTTCTTTTCGATTTTTTTTTTTTAGAATTGTTTTCCACGTTTCATCATAAATAGGCACAGAAGAATTTTTTTTTCTTTTTTTTTTTTTTTAATCCTTTTTTATTTTTAAATAATTTTTAAATCATTTTTTTTTTTCCATTTAGCTTTTCTTTTCGATTTTTTTTTTTTAGAATTGTTTTCCACGTTTCATCATAAATAGGCACAGAAGAATTTTTTTTTCTTTTTTTTTTTTTTTAATCCTTTTTTATTTTTAAATAATTTTTAAATCATTTTTTTTTTTCCATTTAGCTTTTCTTTTCGATTTTTTTTTTTTAGAATTGTTTTCCACGTTTCATCATAAATAGGCACAGAAGAATTTTTTTTTCTTTTTTTTTTTTTTTAATCCTTTTTTATTTTTAAATAATTTTTAAATCATTTTTTTTTTTCCATTTAGCTTTTCTTTTCGATTTTTTTTTTTTAGAATTGTTTTCCACGTTTCATCATAAATAGGCACAGAAGAATTTTTTTTTCTTTTTTTTTTTTTTTAATCCTTTTTTATTTTTAAATAATTTTTAAATCATTTTTTTTTTTCCATTTAGCTTTTCTTTTCGATTTTTTTTTTTTAGAATTGTTTTCCACGTTTCATCATAAATAGGCACAGAAGAATTTTTTTTTCTTTTTTTTTTTTTTTAATCCTTTTTTATTTTTAAATAATTTTTAAATCATTTTTTTTTTTCCATTTAGCTTTTCTTTTCGATTTTTTTTTTTTAGAATTGTTTTCCACGTTTCATCATAAATAGGCACAGAAGAATTTTTTTTTCTTTTTTTTTTTTTTTAATCCTTTTTTATTTTTAAATAATTTTTAAATCATTTTTTTTTTTCCATTTAGCTTTTCTTTTCGATTTTTTTTTTTTAGAATTGTTTTCCACGTTTCATCATAAATAGGCACAGAAGAATTTTTTTTTCTTTTTTTTTTTTTTTAAAAGCCAAACCGCATCTGATAAATTTACAAGCCTTCGCCTTCATTAATGCCACGCCACCCACACAACGTTTGGGGTTTGGGTATTTTACAGCTTTCTTTTACAGCAGAAAACTTTAGTCTTTAGGAGGGTGAGACTTGTGGGTCACCTCAACGCTCGGGTTTGTCACCGCGGGGGTCAGAGCCACGCGCCCGGCGCTGCCAGCCTGGCTTGTCTCTCGCACCAGAAGTCCTCAATAATAAACTCATTTAGAAGCCGATAATAAAAAGTTTATACCATGGTATTTGTGTAGTAGTCCATGAGCTGCATCCATGATGCCCCAGAGCCAAAATGCCCATCGCGTTCTGCCTGCAGGAGTTTGCAACGCTGGCTGGGTGGGAGCTGGCACCCAGGGGTGCTGCTCGGGGCCCAGCTCCCCTTCAGGCAGGTGGAGCTTCTCCTCGGGTCAGAGGAAGCGCACGGGAAGAGTCTTAAAAAGGTAAAGTGTCCAGAAAAAGTTTGTCAATTATTGCTGGCGGTGGCACCAAGTCTTCCAGTTTCAGGTAGAAAATGCGCTGCAGCCCCTGTGTGCAAAGCGTGCGGAGTTCGGGGAGCTTCCCCAAGAGTTTGGACAAATAGTTGGGGCGATTCAGCCCCCCGTTATTGAAAGTCACATGGTCTTTGAGACAATTTACAATCTTGTTCTGAAGCTCTTCCACCCTCTTGGGTTCCTTAAGCCCGTGCCTCTCTGCAAAGAGAAGGGTGCGGGATGTTACGGGTCTGCCACGGGGCAGGGGGAGCAGGAGCGGGGAGGGGGGACACTGACCTGTCACCATGGCCAGGGCAGCGATGCAAGAGAAGGCAGAGATGTCAATGTTCATGTTTTGCAAGTTGGAGGAAAATTCCACGATGGAATCAATCCACTCCCCAAAGCCACGGATGCACTGCAACCGGTGCAGGACCACCCCGTTGCAGAAGATCAGCTTCCCCTCCACGGGGTTGGACCTGGAAGGAAGGGGACAACCCCAGAATGAACTGATGGATGGATGAGAGAGGGAGGAAAATTAGATAGAAAGAGAAAACGGAGGAAAAGAAAGAGAAAGACAAAAGAGAAAAGAGAGAATGAGCGAAAGGAAGAAAGCAAGAAAGACAGGGAGGGAGAGAAGGATAAAATAGAGAAGAGGGAATGAAAGAGAAAAAACAACAAGAGAGAACAGGAAAGAAATAAAAAAAAAAAATAAGAAGAAGGGAGATGATGGGGAAGAAAATCTAAACAGCTAATTACTTGAGGAGCAATAAATGAAGGATTTAAGAGGCACCTAATTACCGAGGAGCTAATAAAATGCAGAGCAGTGGACCTTGAAGGGGTGTGATTCGCTGCCCCGACCCCGCTCACCTGTACGCCAGCCGCAGCACGAACAGCTCCAGGAAGGCGGACTCGAAGAGCAGGTCCTGGTCCGTTTTGGGGAGGTCAGTGAAGCCGGGGATTTTTTCCGCCCACCCTCGGATGATCTCCATGGAGCCGGTCAGGAGATCGTAGAACTGCTGGATGTGCTGGGTGTCGTCACCGCTCAGCTGGTAGTCGGGGTTAGCCTGGAACTGGAAATTCATTTTAAAAAGCACTTAATGAGGTTCTCTAAAGTCTATAACCCGTGAAATTGCTCACCCCGTCCCTGGCCGGGGAGCGGGCTGGGATAACAATTAAAGCTCTCTCTGACCGGTGAGGAAATTAGATGTTCCGGGGCAATTAATTCGATTAGGAACGGCGCTCTCCGTGCGCGGGGGGCCCGATCCCGGGGCGGCGCCGGCGGGGCCGAGCCGAGCCCTCGGTCCCGGCGGGGCCGAGCCGAGCCCCGGCCGCTCGGGCGGGGCCGGGCCGAGCCCCCGGTGCCGGGCAGGGCTGGGCAGGGCTGGGCCGAGCCCCCGGCCCCGGCCTCGCCTCTCCCCCCGCAGCGGCCGCGGGGACCCTCCGCGAGCTCGGTGCCGCTTACCCGGGAATAGTCCAGGCTGGTCATAGCCGGGTTGGAGTCGACATGGGCTCTCACCAGCGCACTGATCAGACTCACCGGGGGAGAGGGGGGAGAGGGCTCCTGGGGGCTCTTCGGTTTGGACGGCAAGCGGCCCCGCCGGCCTTTTAGGCTGTCTGTGCGCACCACTGCAAGAGAGAGCGGTCAGCCCGGCGCCGCGGGACACGCGGGCAGACAGACGGACACGCGGGCAGACAGACGGACACGCGGGCAGACAGACGGACACGCGGACTGCACTCACCCTCCTTGACCATGCCGACGGCCAGGCACTTCTGAAAGCGGCAGTACTGGCAGCGGTTGCGGCGGCGCTTGTCCACGGGGCAGTTCTTGTTGGCCAGGCACACGTACTTGGCGTTCTTCTGCACCGTGCGCTGCGGGCCGGCCGCGGAGTCAGCGCCGGCCGGGAGCGCCCCGCACCGCACCCGCACCCGCACCGCCGCTCCCCGCGCCCGCCCGCATCTCCTTCTACCTCCTTTCCCCTGGATTTTCTTTTCCCTTTCCTCCCGCTTTATTTTCTTTCCCGTTTTTCCGCTTTGTTTCCTTCCCTTTCCCCTTCGTTTTCTGTTCCCGTTTTCATTTCCCCCCTTTATTTTCCTTTCCCTTTTTTATCTTTACTTCTCCTCTTTTTTACCTTTATATCCCTTCCCCTTTTCTCCCTTTAATCTCTTCTCCCTTTAAAATTTTCTTTTCTATTATTTCCTTTTTCTTCTTCTACCTTTAAAGATTTATCTTCCTTTCCCTGTATTTCCTTTACTCTTTTCCCTCTTTATTTCCTTTTCCCCTTAGTTTAGTTCCCCTTTTATTTCCTTTTCCTTCCCCCTCTTTCCTTTTTTTTTT
>VWZS01000764.1:72680-86371 GCA_013397075.1 Rhabdornis inornatus | reverse complement strand
ATTTTATTTTATTTTATTTTATCAGTGGCTTTTTTATTTTAATTTATATGTGTGTTATTTCCTTGACACATAGTAATATTCTAACCTCAGTAAAAAGAGGCTGAAGCTGAGTATTATTTTCACATTAGGTACTGCTGACTATATAGAGTGAGATTTCCCTTTGCTATACAGTCTTGTCACAACTTCAATATGTAAGATGAAAAATTGTATGCTGTTTCATATGTTGGAAATTGTTTAGCATGAATATGGGGAGAATCCATGTTGCTAATGCCTGTTCTATGTCTAATTCTATATTTAGTACAAATAACTCTCTACCCTGGATAATATACAAAGTTTATATAATTAATCCATGTGCAATTTTTAACATATTCTATCTTATAGAAACTTTGCTTAAAAATATTTAAATGGAATTGGATTATTAGTTCAATCAGTTTTATTTTTGTGGCCAGTCTCTCGGTGAAATAGTGAAATGTCAAAAGTGCTGTAGAATTTGGCATATTTGGGCTGACACTGGACTAAAATGGAAATGATAATGGAGGTCAGTGGTGAGGTACACAAGGAAACTCTACAAATATCTGCTGACATACTTATTAATTCTAGGGTATACTCAGATGCTTTTTGGGTCATTGTCCTTATCTGATGGTTTAAACAAAACTGCAGATTAATTTGGATACTTTCCTATTTTCTATGTGTGAACAATAAGACCTAAGATAATGAAGTCAATGAATGTTAGACAACCTATTATTATTAGCCTATTATTTAATTCTAGATCTCACAATAAATCTGTCTGATTGTTTAAATGTTATTGTCTCCCAAAATATGGTGCAGTCCCAAATCTAGGCTACTCCCCCTGCATGCCCCTGTGTTTGCACTAAATTTCTAAAATGAGAATTCTGGAAGCACAATCATTTAAGGAAGCTATTCTAGGATCTAATAAACCTCAATGTCAAAGTATTTCCCCTGACTCTTTAAATATTTTCATTACCTCAGTTTAGTCCCATTGCCATTAAATATGTCCCAAACTGTTTTGTCTGCTTTGTTGTTCCAAAATTCAAATCCTGAACTCAATTTCACAGGTATGTTTGTGACAAATATAGTGGGACCAGGAGTTTTTAACAAGGTCAATAGTCCAGGCTACGTACAATCTGAACAACGAGGGAAGTTCTTTCAGCTGTTAAAAGAGAAATCTCAGGAGTCTTATGCAGGGATCAATTTATATTCCTGAATATAAACTGGGAATTATGAACTAGTGGCCACAGTGAATAGACAGTCAAACTGCACTTTTGAAGCATAAAAGGACAACCTCTGTGGAGCTGACTTCCAACTTGCAGGAATCTTTTACATAAAGCTATAAATTATTTGATAGCTAACATTAAAATTCTTCAAGAGGAATGAAAATTTTCCTAATATCCCATGAAGAGAAAACTACATGTGAAGACATGGCCAATTGGTTCATGAATGCAGAAATCAATAAGGGTCAGCTCCAGGAAGGTATCACTGACATTTATTTTGTTCATGAATCCCAAAACTCTGCTACCTTTTCAGACTTCACCATTTCTTCACATTTGCCTCACTTCTCATTTATATTCAATGAGGAATGTATGAAAACATATAATGTAGATGTTCTCAACTATTTTGTTCTTTATTTTATAAAGTGAGAAATATGTACTAGTGTGCTTGAGGACAAAATATCAAGTTACATAGAATTCACTTCTTTCTTTGTAAAACCGGTTCTCTACTGAGCATTCATTTGGAATTAATTAACAATACCATACACTAATTTGAGTTCTGGATGCTGGAACAACTGAATGATCCATATGTTTGATACTGTGAGATGAGTAAACATAACTGAAGTCAACTGTTGCTCAGACTTACGCATTTTCTGTGAAGTTACATTCTTTCTCTGGGATTCTTCTATATATTCTCTTGCAGAAAATTAGATTATTTCCATGAAGTATTATCTCAAATACCTTCTTTATTAATTTCTTTGAGAACAAATACAATATTTAGTAGAGAAAGTGCATCATGTCCTCTTTTCGGTGTAAAAAGAAATTGATGTTTGAAGATTTTAATTAAGATGCAGATTTTCATAATATAATCTTACATTCTTCCTCTTCCATTGCAATGATATTAATAACGTGTTCAGATTCTAGATCTTTTATTCTTCCTGTCTGCAGTGTTTAGACCAGGTTGATTTGAGAATTCAGTAACAGGTGATGGATGCTGTATTCCAAGAACATTTGATAAGACATTTTGCTCCTTAGCGAGCCGTTTTGTCTTATTTATGCACTTTACAAAGTAATATCTCGATGTTTCTAGTACTGCTCTTATCAGAAAAACATGGTGTATGATGATTCAGTACACAATCTTGCCATTTTCAAACTTAATCAACAATCTTAATCAGATGAAAAAAAAAGTGCTTTTTCTTTGTCGTGAATGTAACGTGATTGAAAAAGATTCTATGTTCATGGATCAGCTTTATTACTGGACTTTCTTGAGCAGTTTTACCTTGGTTGTTGCTTAGATGTATTACTAATGCACCATGAAATTTTCTTATCACTATATCTTTTGCTTAAGACTTGCAACTATATAATAACCCGTTTAAGATATTATTCAAAATATTCTCTATGGTATTATTTTGTGATTTAAGTTATCTATAGCATTATCTTTATGAGCAAAAGGAGGAATTATTGGGTTGGTAAATGCCTTGAAGATTGCTCATTATTCATAGACATAATGAGTATTACAAAATTGGGCTCTGATAGAGATGCACATCCCTGTGATGAGATATTACTTTGTTCCTCTAGTATATACCAAAGTTTCTGATGGAAATTGAGTACATGGTAGATAAACATACATTTTGAACATGCTAAGTGTTACTCATTCCCTTTGAAATTCTGTGAAAACACCATTTGTCATGATCTGTGCTCTACTAAGGAGCTCATCCATTCCACAGATTCTTATGCTAACTATTTTAATTTGTTAATGATATTAACATTAATTATATTAATATGCTAATATTTTCTCCCAAGTGAAATTGTTGAACCATGTTTACATATCAGCATTTGCCTAGTTAAGCTTCATTTATTCTACTCTTCAGTTGATGTCAGAAAGAGAGATTTTCTTTCTGTCAGAAGGCACAAACAGAAATCAAATAGCTGAACATGTAGCCATCTGCACTGGTTGAGAGCATAGCCAGTCTTCAGAGTGCAGCCAAATTAGTCACAAGAAAGATGCTTCAGCAGCAGCAGGAATAAAAAAAAAGATGTGGATTAATCAGAAGTATAATTTTTTTACAGAAAGTTGCTTAGAGATTGATCAGTAACAGAAGGTAGTGTAGGATTGGTATATACTCACTTTCAGATCCTCAGGAGTATCTCTCACCTTTTTTTTTCTTTAGATTCAAAAAACTACATACTTTTTTTAGGTACAACTAAGTTGTCTGGGTTTTACTGTTGCCTTTGAGATGGCAGGTTGCTAAAGAAAACTATGAATGTTAGTCATAGGTGCAGACATTACAAGAAGCAGAGGATTTGCAGAAATCATGAAAAATAGATTCCTACTTCTAGAATAGATTAATGAGATCCCAGCAAGAACTGAAGGTTGTTACTAAAGGAAATGTCGTTCCCTTAATTAACTTATACCTTAAAGTGGCATGCACAAGAGTAGTGCAGCATTTAAGGTTAAATATCCACCACCAGATGAAAAATTGCTGTAGAATCCAGTCGTAATTTTGTTTCAGACCTAGAAGACAGTGTTCACAGCATGTCTGCATTTGAGCTAGATGACCATCACAGTCAGCAAACACCAAGTCAGCACAGTTAATGGTCTCTAGAGTTCACCAAATATCTGGTTTTCCATCTCAATCACATCCTGACTTCACAGACTATATACGAGAATACCATGGATTACAGTGGAATATTAGGGAGTGATGCACAGGTAGACAAGTGAAATACAGACACCTGCAAATCTGGGGTTGAATTGTACATGACTATGACTATATTGGAGTCCTAACAACTTTCTCTGTCATCTAAAGTGAAGTACAAGGAATTACCTCCATCTGTGTATTTTCATTCATACATAAAGAGGTGCACAAAGTGATGAAAAAAGATTTTCTTTTGAAGACAGAGACATTTAATTCATGTTACTTTTGAAAATTACTGTAGTTGAGGTAAAGGAAAGAATGATAGCTACATAACTTCTGTCTCTTTTATTAGGAAAAATGTAGAGAATAAGTGCATATGATTGCATATAAGTCCAGTTTCCATTTCTTTGTGAAAATGTACTGCTTGTTGCCCTGTCAGTCCACATTAATGTGATTAAAAAATATGGATTAAGTATACACCTTGATAGAGCCCTTTCTAAATTCTATTAAATATCGCTGAGACTTCAGAATCATTAATCACTTAGGGTATGACTTGTGATGATAAATTCAGAGTATGGTTTTATCTTTTTTGTTATTGTAGCATATGTCTGCAGATGCTTGAAAAATATTAATAAGGAGAATATTAGCTTGAAAATATTAGATCAGTAGATCTTCCTGTAAACTTGACTGAATTGATGACTCTCTTGTTATTTTTAAATCTTTATTTTGAAATTATATATACATAAATTTATATTTTTGTCCAATAGTACAACCAAATTGAGAATGCCTTGCTGGTATGTGGGGTGTGCCTACTGAAAGATGACTTTAACTTCCTTTTGATCACCATATAAGGACAATTCTGCAGTAATGAAAGCACCATAACACCATTGATCTTGACAGATCTTTACACATTTCTTTAAGCTTTGAATGTCATGCACATATATAGTAGTAGGTGACTTGAATCCAGCTGTATGGGAACTTCTGAAGTTTTGGCATTTGGTTTTGAGGATGTTCATCTAGTTTCTTATGTTCTGTTAGGTAGATTCCAACATTGTTACTTCTGATGTGTTAGTTACATTTAATATTTTTAAAAGTGCAGTTTCTAAGGGTGTGATTTTGTCACCTTTTTAGTACTGTAGTGTTTTATGCTTGCTTTCTAAATCAGCTTATATTGTCATTGTAGTTTGTATTGTTATTTTGTGTGGGCTTCTTGTGAAAGCAGAGAAGTGACATTCTGTATTTCAAAAGTATAGAGACCAAAAAGTCAGAAATAATAAGATCTTTCTAGAAAAAAAACATTTCAGAAATTCCTTTTGTTGTTTTTTGAGAATTAATGGACTTTTAGAAAAATATAATTTTCAAAAAATACTGACTTTCTTTGATAGGAAATTGTATCCCTAGAAAGCTTTTTAAACAACACTATAAATTGAATAAATGATGATGTTTATGGTACCTATCTAGGGGAAATTTCAGATTAGTACAAAAATCACGCCCTGCCCAAGAAACAAAATAGAGAAGAGGAAAGGTGTATTAGGAAAGGATAAATCTTGGGGAATTACAATTAAATAAATAGTCTGTCTTTCCTATATGCTTATATACCTGAAGTGACCCTGGAAAGTAAATCTATTTTGCTCATTATCAAAATTATACCTGATCTCTGCACATAGACTTAGTAGACAGAGGGGTTGTTTTCTATCTGGCAACATTTTTTTCAACTTGAAAGGACCTCAGGAGCTTTAAAGTTTCATATAGTTTCAATATATTTTACTGTATTAAATATTAAACATGAAATGTCATCAGAACCCTGTTTCTTTCTCAGCATTGGACAGCATGGAATTGTTTACTTTGAAATATATTGAATGAAAGAACTGGAATTAAATAGAATTAGATAAATGGCTATTATGAAAAGCAGATTTTAATAATAGCCATCACACGCCATTTCTACTAAGATCTGCCCTCAAAGTCCTGGAAGTAAATCCCTTACCAAATGAAATTAATTTACTCTGATTTTTCCACAAAACAATCAATATGTCCTCAAGGTTTTGCGGCAGCATCATGATATAAAGCTAAATGGAGAAATTCATTGCTCGGGCTTTTTTTCTCCCTGTTACCTTGTTTTGTTTTGTTTTTAGTTTTTAGTTTCTAGTTTCTAGTTCTATTCTTTAAATATCTTTCTAAAAATTCCTGAGTACTGAGAAAGCTGTTATAGGCCATGCTTAGAGCATTCCTCTATCTGATAGTGTGCACTTTAGTTCTTGGAAAGACTCTCGGCTTAGTTTGGTTTAATTCTTTCCTTTACTTATAGGTCGTATAGGAAAAATTACTGAAATAAAAGCAAGAATCCAAAGTTCAGAGAATTACCATTACAACAGGCTTACAAAGTCAGGCTATGTATTAAATATAATGTTTTCTGACCTTTGGTATTGATTCAACAGCAATTAAGAATGTTGCAGAGAAAGAACATTTTGCTATTCTTTTGAGGCAGGTGGGATACCTTTTCCTCTTTGACATTTTTACAGGCAGGTTGTATGCAGGCAGCTTCTGCTGTTGCAGAAAACGGAATACACTGGAGATCAGGTAGGACCAGAAGCAGTTTTATTCCAGTTGTAGGAGAGAGCACAGAGCAGCAGTAGCTTAACAGGCTCTACTGATATGGACTCTGACCAAATGGGGCAGCTACAGAGCTTATAAACCCCCAGGCTGTGCAAGCTGTTTTGCACCTAAACTGTGTCACCTTGTTATTTACTTAGCAGGACTACAGTAAGCAACAAATAAAATTGAATTCTTCAGTAAGAAGGCTCCAGACAACACAGCCATGTACAAGTACACCTTTTTGCAAGTACGATTTTATTAATTAAATTGTGCTGAGTGGCAAAAGCATCAGCTACAAATGTTTCTTTGTCGCTGTCTGCTAGAAAGCGGCGAAGGAACACAGCAACACAGCTTCCTCCAGAGAATAGAAGCAGCGATTTATTGTAGAAGTACACACATTTTATAGACTAGTTTGCTGAACCAAGAATAGGATCAGGTCATTGGTCCAAGGAAGGCAACACCTCTTGTAAACATGCTTTTACCAAAATATCATGTCTTACACGCACTGCCCATGTCCACAACACCAGGTGCAACTTTGTTTTTAATTCTTTCCCTTCTGTTTTCCTTCGAATAGCCTGGGAAAATTCACATTGCTGTTTTCCCTGGCTCTAGTATCCACATTTCTTTACTAATAATGATATGTAACAACTTAGTGTTTTTCCACAACTAGAATCCTTTATGATAGTTATGCTTTATGAAAGAAAAAAATAAATAAAAATGGGGAAACCTCAGTCTCTTAAGTACCAGACCTTTTCTGAACACTCCTACTGGATAAGGGTCGTGCAGATTCTGAAGCAGGTGAGCTCCTTAAAGAAGAGATCAGTGCCAAGCCAGGGAGATTGAGAGGATCCAGAAGCAAAACTGTAAGTGGCTAAGGAGATTTAAATACAAGCACATACCTAATGAGAGTGATGATCCCTATGTTCCAAAAGCAGTTAGCCGAGGAGTTAATGAATTGCAATTAACTGGTATCTCAATTTCACCAGTCGTTCTTTAAACAGCTAAGTCAGCCCTTTTCTGGAGTCTGTGGCTTTGCCTTTAGTGACAGACTGACTTCAAGCATAACTAAATTCATCTTCCAGTGTCTTTCACAATTGCAGAAGTGTATCTTGACAAGTTATCATAGCTTGAGGGGAGGTTGTAGAAAGTAAACTTTCTTCTCCAAAGCAGATTGGGATTCCACTTAAGGCAGGCACAGCCTACTTCAATTCCAGTCTGTGCCTCTTAGAGAATCTCTTCTGGCTGGGTTTCTGTGGAGTTAGGAGACAAGGGTTATAGCCTGTATTTCCCTGCATTGACCAAACTAGACTGCAATACTAATTTTTCTTTTTCTTTCAGATATTTTTGTCTTACATTAGTACCTTTGGAATAGCTGAAGAAAATAATTCTGAAATTATTTCCAGGTGTTATATGTGAATGGCAAACTTTCAAAACTAATGCAGAAAGAATGATTATTTCTCTGCACTTGAAAGTGAAAAGAATCCACAGCAAAATGCAAAATTAGGTTCCAAGCCTTAGCCACAAGAGTTATTGTAGGACACACAGAAGCGTGTGTCTCCTTTTTTAATCAGAAAACAGCAATATTAAATGCTTCTGCTCAATGCCAAAAAAAAAAGAAGAGGGTTTTTTATATAGCAAATAAGAAAGCCAGAAACATCTGACCTTTTTTAGGTTATTACTAAGTCACATATGAAAGTGAAAAGACTATGTCAACTATGCTGTAATAAATTGACTCTTCAGCATGCATCAGAAGAAACAGCTTTGAAGACATGAGTTTTGTGTAAGAAAAATTGTGTGCATCATCTAAGAAGTGATCTGTGAATGACACTCCATACCTTTCAGATCAAGATGTGCAAGAAATAAAATTTTAAAATCTAGATATAACCAGTAAGATTCTTAATTCTAATAAGCTCACTGACCTGGGAACTAAATTAAAAAATATGAGTCAATCGTTCTCACCTCCCATTTAATTTCCAAGCCAGCACTATATCAGAGTTTCCTGTAGACCAACCCAGTGACTAGCCAAAAAATTGTTTCTGACCAAATTCCCTCATTTACTTTTCCCTTTCTGTCCATGCATGGGAGCCACTCTAAAGAATGTGAAGAAATTGGCTGTGATATGACATGCTGTTGTACTAGAGCATTTTGTTCAAAGGAATGGAAGAATTTATGTTTCCATGTTGTGCAGTTCTGGATCTAGGAATGTGATATCTATATCTTGTTGTAGGCAGTACCAATCAAACTGAAGAATCTGAATGTACTTCATAACTAACTTCATCTGATGATGATACAAATTTAGAGCACAACATACAAGTACACAGCAATATTTCAAAAAACACAAAGCATTTGGAAAAAGTGGCCAATGCAGTCACTGAACAGATGTTTTGAGGACCAACACTATGCCTTTTTTATGGGAAAAGGAAAAAATGGCTTTATACATACAAAAATGGGAGATAGGAGAAACCCAGTTATACCTGGTGTTGGACCACTAATGACAATCAGGGCTTTGTGGCTTTCAGTGCAGCCATGATCATATAAATGAGCTGGTATTTGTTGGATGGAATTTGGGTTCAGGTTGCAAAAGGATAAAAGGGTTTATAACCATTACTGCAATATATCTATAAATGGTTACCTAGTTAGCTTCCCATTTATCTTCTACATAATATTAATTGTGTTTTATATGTAAAAGGTTAAATATGTAAACCTCTAAAGCATACACTGCAATACTTTTCTCTCTTTATTGCCGACTGTAATACTGGTAACATTTCTGCAACAAGCAACACTAAAGATTTCAGAAATCTGACTGGAAATAATCAGTACTGCTAGTGTCTTTTTTTCTCCTATTGAACACAGTGGACACAAAAGCAAAGCAATAAAAGATTTCTTTTCATAAAAGATTCAGACAGAGTGAATGAATTGAGGCTATCAACAAAGGATTGCTAAGAAAATCTAGTGGGCAATAAAATGTCTTTGCTTTTCAATTTATCAAATTAAAAATTGACAAAAAATGTGTAATATTATCTTTGAAGATATTCAATTCTCCTATCCACATAACGTAAGTTTTAAAGAGATGAGAGATGCAGCAAATAAAACAGATATATATATCCACGGACTTGCTCAAAATGAGGGAACGGAAAAATAAATTCTGATTTGCAGTTCTTGTGAGTCTTTTCCAGGTTTAGTGATTTAACTGGCACTTTGATGAATAAACACTTATTCATTAAGATTTTATATGCCATTTTAAATCCTATTGATATCTCTTTTTTGGCTGAACAGGAACACTACAAAGAGTTTCAAATAGGATTGCCAGATTCAGATTTTAAGAATTGGATGCACTGCATCTGAGTTTAGGAGTCAGTTTAGAAAATTAGGACTTTAACAAAGTACACAAGCCAGAAATACAAATTCAGCTGGCAGAACATAGCTAACTACTCCTTTTCCTCCTTCAGCTTCTGTTACTGCCGAAGGCCAGGTTTCACTGCATTAAGTGTAGAATTCTCTCACTAACTTTAATAGGGTTATTTCAGGAATGCCAGCCTTGAACAATGAAAGAAATATCTAGCCACACAAAGGTTTGTGCGTTTTACTGTCTCATTTGAAGATCCCCACCATTTATCATACCAACACAAAATGCAATCAGAAATACCTGCCTATTGTACAGAGGAGCCAGTCTGAACTGGATAAGTGAGCATCAGCAAATATCAAAGTACTCAGTATATACACCAGAAATTCTCCTGAGAAAAAGGTTTTTTTAAAAAGTATTTTCTTATTAATATTAATAATACTAATAATTATTATTATTATGATTATATTTTTTTAATTTTTCATTAGTCTGCCTTTGAAACAAATGCATTGTTCAAAGATTCTAAATCATTATTAAAATAGGGATCAGATCTATCTAATTAAACCAAAAAGTTTCACAAACCTGAAAAAAAAAATCTAAACTGTTGTTTTTTTTTTTAAAGTAAAGGACACAAGGTTTCATGACAGGCTGGACTGGTCTGGTCCTGCCCAGCATCCCCTGGGCCTCTTCCCACCCATGGACCAGGACCCATTTTAGTCCCCAGGATCATCAGCCCCTCACCACAGACTTACCTGGAGATGGAGCTGGGGCCTCCTCCAGCTGCCCTGCTCCCTGGTACTCTGGGGATCACCTGTCACTCCTGGCTCCCCAACTGCAGGTACAGGATGAGCAGAATTTTTTTTCACCAAATAATGAAACATTGAAGTTATGTCGTACTCTTTGAAATTAGTTGATGATCTCTAAAACAAAGTTTACACTGAAGTTAATGAATTCCTGAAATTTATTGCCACAAGACACAGATACCTTCCATCTCCTCAGATGGGATTCAAAAAATTCACACACAAGTCTTTAAACAAATACTAATGAGACAAGGCAGAATTGTGCCTATTGTCGTCCCCAATTCCTATTTCCTCCCCTGGATACTATAGTATTATGGAAATGGATCACAGAAAATACCAAAGTTTGTGTAATCTCCCTAAATAATATCATGTTTTCCAGCTGCCAAAGGCAGTTACTGGCTTGGATACCACCATTTTTTATGTTCTAAAGATTTTAGCCCAAACATAACAGTCATAATAAAAGCCAGGAAGTAAAAAGAGTGAAAAGCTGACCACAAACAACCTTTGGAGAAGCAAAGGTTGTGACCGTGCTTCATGTGAGAGTGTTTGTTTGTTTGAAGATAGATTTCCATCTCAACAGATCTTGTCATCCCAGAATTTTTCCCTTTACTTTGGAACAAGAAAGAATGCTTCTCCTCTCATCCACTGGCAAGCCTGTAAGGTAAAATGGGAAACAGTTCAATGAAAGAGTCAACTCTATAATGTTAGCAGAAGAAAGTTCAATGACC
Organism: Rhabdornis inornatus; assembly: GCA_013397075.1. Taxonomy (NCBI): domain Eukaryota; kingdom Metazoa; phylum Chordata; class Aves; order Passeriformes; family Rhabdornithidae; genus Rhabdornis; species Rhabdornis inornatus. Next base: position 75,043 of record VWZS01000764.1, on the reverse strand, counting down.
TTTTACTGCTAGGAATCAGCTTTCCTTGTGGGAGGGAACAGGAAAGTTGATTCCTAGGGATAGAAGATTGAACATGGAAGAAAGCAAGAGAAAGACATATTCAAAAATACCCAGATGCACCAAACCCTCAGATTAACTGGCACTCGCTAACCTAATTATAGACTTCCAGTGATGTTTGNCAAAAAAAAAAGAAGAGGGTTTTTTATATAGCAAATAAGAAAGCCAGAAACATCTGACCTTTTTTAGGTTATTACTAAGTCACATATGAAAGTGAAAAGACTATGTCAACTATGCTGTAATAAATTGACTCTTCAGCATGCATCAGAAGAAACAGCTTTGAAGACATGAGTTTTGTGTAAGAAAAATTGTGTGCATCATCTAAGAAGTGATCTGTGAATGACACTCCATACCTTTCAGATCAAGATGTGCAAGAAATAAAATTTTAAAATCTAGATATAACCAGTAAGATTCTTAATTCTAATAAGCTCACTGACCTGGGAACTAAATTAAAAAATATGAGTCAATCGTTCTCACCTCCCATTTAATTTCCAAGCCAGCACTATATCAGAGTTTCCTGTAGACCAACCCAGTGACTAGCCAAAAAATTTTTTCTGACCAAATTCCCTCATTTACTTTTCCCTTTCTGTCCATGCATGGGAGCCACTCTAAAGAATGTGAAGAAATTGGCTGTGATATGACATGCTGTTGTACTAGAGCATTTTGTTCAAAGGAATGGAAGAATTTATGTTTCCATGTTGTGCAGTTCTGGATCTAGGAATGTGATATCTATATCTTGTTGTAGGCAGTACCAATCAAACTGAAGAATCTGAATGTACTTCATAACTAACTTCATCTGATGATGATACAAATTTAGAGCACAACATACAAGTACACAGCAATATTTCAAAAAACACAAAGCATTTGGAAAAAGTGGCCAATGCAGTCACTGAACAGATGTTTTGAGGACCAACACTATGCCTTTTTTATGGGAAAAGGAAAAAATGGCTTTATACATACAAAAATGGGAGATAGGAGAAACCCAGTTATACCTGGTGTTGGACCACTAATGACAATCAGGGCTTTGTGGCTTTCAGTGCAGCCATGATCATATAAATGAGCTGGTATTTGTTGGATGGAATTTGGGTTCAGGTTGCAAAAGGATAAAAGGGTTTATAACCATTACTGCAATATATCTATAAATGGTTACCTAGTTAGCTTCCCATTTATCTTCTACATAATATTAATTGTGTTTTATATGTAAAAGGTTAAATATGTAAACCTCTAAAGCATACACTGCAATACTTTTCTCTCTTTATTGCCGACTGTAATACTGGTAACATTTCTGCAACAAGCAACACTAAAGATTTCAGAAATCTGACTGGAAATAATCAGTACTGCTAGTGTCTTTTTTTCTCCTATTGAACACAGTGGACACAAAAGCAAAGCAATAAAAGATTTCTTTTCATAAAAGATTCAGACAGAGTGAATGAATTGAGGCTATCAACAAAGGATTGCTAAGAAAATCTAGTGGGCAATAAAATGTCTTTGCTTTTCAATTTATCAAATTAAAAATTGACAAAAAATGTGTAATATTATCTTTGAAGATATTCAATTCTCCTATCCACATAACGTAAGTTTTAAAGAGATGAGAGATGCAGCAAATAAAACAGATATATATATCCACGGACTTGCTCAAAATGAGGGAACGGAAAAATAAATTCTGATTTGCAGTTCTTGTGAGTCTTTTCCAGGTTTAGTGATTTAACTGGCACTTTGATGAATAAACACTTATTCATTAAGATTTTATATGCCATTTTAAATCCTATTGATATCTCTTTTTTGGCTGAACAGGAACACTACAAAGAGTTTCAAATAGGATTGCCAGATTCAGATTTTAAGAATTGGATGCACTGCATCTGAGTTTAGGAGTCAGTTTAGAAAATTAGGACTTTAACAAAGTACACAAGCCAGAAATACAAATTCAGCTGGCAGAACATAGCTAACTACTCCTTTTCCTCCTTCAGCTTCTGTTACTGCCGAAGGCCAGGTTTCACTGCATTAAGTGTAGAATTCTCTCACTAACTTTAATAGGGTTATTTCAGGAATGCCAGCCTTGAACAATGAAAGAAATATCTAGCCACACAAAGGTTTGTGCGTTTTGCTGTCTCATTTGAAGATCCCCACCATTTATCATACCAACACAAAATGCAATCAGAAATACCTGCCTATTGTACAGAGGAGCCAGTCTGAACTGGATAAGTGAGCATCAGCAAATATCAAAGTACTCAGTATATACACCAGAAATTCTCCTGAGAAAAATGTTTTTTTAAAAAGTATTTTCTTATTAATATTAATAATACTAA
>VWZS01000764.1:2634-71777 GCA_013397075.1 Rhabdornis inornatus | reverse complement strand
AGAGAGAGAGAGAGAGAGGGAGACCTGACTCCAAGGATGTAGGCAGGAAAAGCCCCTTTATTTTCATTACATGTCTATTTAAAGAAATCAAACAATGAGCATGAATTGGACAGTGTTGGTAAGACCTCTTGACTCCATTGGTTTCATCACAATGTCAATCAATGCTCGCTTCCTCCAAAGAGGAATGCAAACAATTCTGTTTACCAGTAAGAGTGTGAGAAAGTGTAACAAGAGTGTATCAACATCAGAAGGCCAGAAACACCAGGGCAACAGTTTGCCACAAACGTTTGTCTCCATCTAAACGCAAAGCAGAAATCAAACTTTTGAATAGGACAAATCACTTAAAGATGCAAGTAGACTCAGTACTGTCTCCTGCAATGTGCCTCTAACATGCCACTCACAGTGAGAGATGTATTTCCATTTGCACACTTAATTGAGCAGTAGCAATAATAACCCCCAAGTGCAGTGAACGTTTGCGTTCAAGAAAATAAAAAGCCCACATGGCCAGGAGGAATCAAGCATTAATTAAAACAGCGTGCTCATTCAGGGACACTGACCTGAGCAAGTGGAAGATATGGGCAGAGATTGTTGTCATACTTACAAGTACAGTCTGGGGAGTTGTTGGAGATAGCCTGGACTCTTACAATCAATGAACAAGATTTTCTATAGAATGCTTTTATTTTTAATTAATGTTTGAAAACTTCTTGCGAAATCATGTCTTTGGTTCTGAATTCACAAGGCATTATTTGCTAGAGGATTTCTTATCAAGTTTGGCGTGACATTCTTTAATGGACATTTTTTCTCTGCAAGTTCTTACTACAGCGGGAGTACTAACACTTAAAATACCAGCACTGCTTACCCTGCCTTTCCTGCCTTGATGGTTGCCAAGTGCCAACAAAGCACAATTTATGAAATTCTCTTCTCGAAGAAACTATATCCTCCCTTCAGAGAATAATTTAGACTTTCTGTATGAAAGCATTAATGCTAGCTGAGTTCTAAATAAAGGTATTTATAAAGCCATTTTTTGCTGTCTATAATTCAAGTATCTCATCTTAAACCAATTGCTTCACAAAACACACCACAAATGTTTATGCTTGGAGAATAAGTACATGAAGAAGGCAAAAAAGAAATCTGAATTTGATTTGTTACTTTTTCTTCTTAACTCTGGTTCACAGGCCTTTTTTTCTGTCAGAACTCTGGTTCTGGCCTTTTTACCTTCTGACAACTAGTGTCTCACTATGATAATAAACTACAAAGAGAGACATTAAATGGCTTACTCCTCAAATGAATGGCAGGATAAAAAAGCTTTCTGAAAGAAATAACCTGTTTACATAATTCTATATCCTGAAATCAGTATACAAATGATCCAATAGTCATCAGTAATACCACTCTCATAATTTGTTGATAAGGTGTCAATAAATGACTGGTGCTAATGACTTTAGAGGTGTGACTACAACAATAAATTAAATACTTAAAACATTTACCTCGATATTTGGCATAAATATTATAAACAATAGGACCCTACCACTATTTATCCACCATTTATTGATCATTTACCTCTCTTTATTATTTCAGTCTTTGAAATTGACATATAAACATCTGTAGTTAAAAAATTGTGCCCCCAGACCCTAATAAGAAGAACAATTGAATTTAAAACCTCTGTTGACAGGAGAAATAGTGCCAGCGAAACGTCAGCTCTGGACATGAGGAGAGCAGTCTTCAGGCTGCTCATGGAATTGGTTAGTAAAGACCTGTGAAAAATGTTTTTGCAGGTCCTGAGGTCTATCAGTGCTGATCACCTTTTAAACATTACCTCCCAAGGGCATAGGAACAGAAATTCCCAGATGCTGCAAGTCAAGCAGGCAAGGCAAAAGGTCTGCTTGGCAGAATAAGATTCTTCTCTTGGAAGTAACCCAAGAATGGAAGGTATATGCCCAGTGGAATCAAAATCAGGTGACATGGGAAGAATACAGAGATACTGCTTGCCGCTGTAGGAAGAAAATTTGTGTGGCCAAAGTTCAGCAGGAATTGATGCTGGGCAGAAATGTGGGGGAACATAAAATAGTTTTTTTCAAATATATTAATGGCAATAGGCAGTGTAAAAATCACATCAGCCCATTACCAGATGAGGATGGTCACCCCACAACCAGGGACAGGGACAAGGCAGAGCTGTTTAATGCATTCTTGTCTCTGTCTTCAGCAGGGATGATGGACCACAGGGGTCTCAGTGTCCTGAGCTGGAGGACCAAGGCTGCTAGAATGACCAATTCCCAGCTGACCCTGAAATTGTGCAGGATCTGCTGCTCCCCAGGACAGTGGTCACAGCCCCAGACTGACAGAGCCCAAGAAGTGTTTGCACAATGCTCTGGGGCACATGGTGTGACTCCTGGGGATGATGCTGTGCAGGGCCTGGAACTGGGCTCAGTGATCTGTGTAGGTCGCTTCCAACTTAGCATATTCTGTGAATCTGTCAATCATTCTGTGAACTATTTTGCTTTCTTTGGGCAGTTGTGGGGTTTTTGCTTCTTTAAAAGAAACTCTTTTAAAGAGCTTTGATTATGAGGCTGGGAATTAAGGTATCATTTAAATAAACAGCACAGAGATGTCCATATCCCCCATTTTCTTGACAAATATCCATGTCCTTTTGTTGTTTACACAGGAATCAAGAAAAGTTAAAGAATAAGTAAGGGGTATTTTTATATTAGCTGCTGTAAAAACTAATTAATTACTGTAACATTTCTAACTTACATACTCTTTGGTTATAGGGGTCTATTTTGATTGAAGACTAGGGTACAAACAAAAATTAACTTCCCATAGGACGTATTTTTGCACCTGGATGTCTTCTCCAAAAGAAAGGACACTGCCAATACTTTAAAAACCTTTCTGCAACTTTATAATCAAAAAGTTTAACTTTTTATTTCCTTTCTAAGAAAGGTAAACAAACTAACATAAAATATCTGATGATATATATGTTAGACAAAATACTTGGACAATTTCAACAAACAATCCTTACTGATATCAAGAATAAAGAAAAAATATCTAGTCATATTCAGAATGTAACAAAACAGTGCAAACTAGAATACCTTGAAATGTTCTGAATAAGTGTTATTGCCTTGGAGACAAATCAGAATTATATTTAAAATACAAAGCTAAAAATCATCCCAAAAATTAACAGTAAATTTGGAATGGGTTTAAATTTAAGGGAAGCTGGGAACCTAGTTTGACTCCAGACACATAATGTATATAAAATTGCCATTCATCCGTGCATACAATCCATCCTAGATTTTTTCACAGGAGCAAGGTCAGGATCTTAAAAGCTCTTTTCCAAAATAAGAAATGCAGAACCTTAATTCTACCTGCTCATGAGGAATTGACATGCCACTTCAATGTTATGTCTACAAAAATTTCAAAGCTCAAAGATAAAGGGCTCTTGCAGCCTCCTCCTTTAGAGTCATTCCATTTTACACATTTTTTACTGCTTCTAAATTTGTACTTGTAAGAGGAGAAATTGGAAAAATTACTTTGGACTAGTCAACAACACAAAAATATCTGAAATTATCTGAGAGATAGGAACTCAAGATAGAAACATTTAAATGAATACTGTATAGCAGGGACTAGTATTGTCTTTGCCGTATTGTAAGTGCCCAAAAACTAGATCATATTCAGAAGAAAACATTTATTCTCTGATACTTCTATCTGAAATCCAAATCTGTACTTAATCCTGTCCAGTGATACAAAAGTCTGTCCATGGAACAGATATCACTGAACTGAATTGGTATTTTAAAGGTGAAGAGAAATTAAGCTATTCCTGAAAAACATGAGTATGAACCCCTTTATAGGCCCCCCCACCTCCAGACGATGTCCTGGTACACACAATTTTTAAAATACTTAGAGTGTTCTTTTTATATGTCTGATCCAGCAGAGCTTTTGGTTTTCTGACCTTAGCACCAAAAGGTATGTGTTTATCACTTACCACATTAAAAGCTTCTGAATTATCATGAAAATACTTTTTTGTATTACATGGAGACCAAACACACTTTGAACACTAATCTTAAAAGTCATAAATTTTTGAACAAACTCTTCATTTCACCACCCAGCAAAATTCTTCCTTATGCTGCTCCTAACACAAATACAATTTTTTTAACCAAGATTTCTCAGGTAAATTCGATAGATTGTGAAGTGAGCCAAGTGCACTGCCAAAGGTGCTTGCACAACAGAAAGACTGAAAAGAGTTCAAGCAGTCTTATGAAAATGGGTGCAGCAGTTTGGATGCACACACCAGCCATAAAATCATAGAATAACTAGTCTTGGAAAGGACCTATAACATTGAGTCCAACTCTGCGCCTAACAATGCCAAGTCCTCCAGTAAACCATTTTCAGACCTCATATGGGAAGAAGAGATGACTGCACACTTTTTTTTCTGATTCTCACCCTGTAAGAAAACTAGAAGGGCATCACTTGTCAGGTCCCTTGACTTGCACACGTAGAGTGCAAGGTATGTGGTGGATTGCATCGCCTAATAGTTGAAATCCAGCTAAAAGAGGTTAAAAGCATACCAGAAAATGCTTTCCTTTTAATGTTTTTTCTTTTTTTAGTGAGAACTACATTTTTAGTGTTTTTTCCCCTTTCACTTTTGTATCAGTGACTTGTTCATCATTCTTTATTAAGCCACTGTTAGTTGCACATATACCAATTGCACATTCAAGAGATTTTAGACACTAATGATTCTATAATGAGGTATTTAAATAATGCAGAATATTTGGCCACTTTGGGACCCTTGCTTTGTACATATTAAAAGGAAACTGGCTCACATTATACCTTACAAATCAAGCCAAGACTGTTAACTAAATTTTAACAAGCAAACCAACAATCTACCAACAAAGAATGTCTTTGGCCTGTTTCCAGTGTCTTTCCTATTGCTTTGTATTGAATATTTGGAAACAAAAATTATTGAAACCCAGCACATACAAAAATTGACCCAGAATATCATATGCATTTATTCCCCATGCAACTGTTCTAATACCAGAGCAAATGTCACAGAAAATAATCAAAGGAAAACAGTTTTTAACGTCATCAATTTGATTTATTGCCCATTATAATGTTGATGCAGAGATTTCAAGTTGCCTGTCATGTTAATTATATATTGCCATTTAATGACCAGTCTTTAGAAGTTGTTTTATATAGAAATATATATATTAAAAGCCATGTACATATATATGCAATAATATGTTGTTGTGCTTTAATAATTTAATAATTCAGGTTGTGCTTTTCTTATGCAAAATGTTCATCAGCACTATTGCCTTGATGGTTGGCATCTCTCTGTTTTTAAGGGGCCACCTCACAAGGCCCCATCTTTGCAGCTGTGCCATGGATTCCTGCACCCAAAGAAAAGCCTTCCAAAGAATGTAGATGTTTCAAATCTCAAACCCTGCTCCAGTTCTTCAAACAGTGATGTCATGACAGTAAAAAGAGCTGGAAATGATGTCACCAGCAGGATGACAAGTGGAAACCCTGAGCTGTTAGCATCCTCACACCACTGTGTATGGCCAGAGACTGCACAGGATACAGTGGGAATGACTCCAACTGCCAGGTCTGCTCCAGATTGTATAAAATTGTGTAATATTGTATATTGTATAATTAATACAAATCTTGATCTATCGAGAATAGTCTCTCAACTAAGTTTGCATAAACCACCTGCACTTTCCTGAAAAAATCCCAAGTTTCAGATTCTGACAAATCACCATTTTCCCAGGAAAATCTAGTTTATTAAAAGAATAATCTTCCTTGCCATAAGTGGGACAGCTTTGTAAGCTCCAGTTCACTGAGAATGGTCTACAATATCATTGTTCTTCAGCAGGATGTCCTGCCAGTGTGAAGTGCTTTTAGAAGTACTGTAAGTCTGATCCATCAGAGAACATGCAAGAGAACATTTTGGCTCTAAAATAATAACAATTATATTTTTTTAAAAAACTTGCAAAGAATGTTTAGCCTTTTTAGGAGACTGTATTGGTTATGCTGTGTGGAAATGTAATTCTTTCCTAGTTACTCAGAGTTGACTGGTAATGAGCTAGATGGGGTTTTTTTCTCCTTTTCCCTTCAATCTCAGTCACATGCTTCCTGAACTGCATGTGTCACTTGTTCCTCTTTCTCACTGTCCTTTCTCTACCATACACTAGAAACACAATCACATATATATATGCATAACTTGCATCTTCACACACTCCTCCTCCTCCTTCCTCTCCTACCTATAAGTTATTAAGTTATTAGCTGAACATGTCCTTCAAAAATTATTACTGTTATAACTCCTCTTAAATGTCACTCTTTGCAAAACAATATATGTTCCTGCATATGAGAGAGAATCCTAATTTCTTTGCCTGTTCTTACCAACATTCATCCTTCCACCGTAAAATTAAAGAAGCTGAAGTTAATTATTTTCAACAGTTGTTGACCACATACCTTGCAGTGTATTTTGGAACTCAATTTGAACAAATTTTCCCATTGCTACCCCTAAAAATCAATTTAGTTCATAATATTAGAACATCTCTTCTGAACATACAATCACATTTATTTGCTACAAGATGACATTTTTGAGGCATCTTATTAGCCTGAGGTTCTTGTCCACATGCATTTATGTATAAGATTGGTTGTGGGATACCAGGGCACATCTCATCCCCACCTCAATTGGGACAAAGGTGTTGTGTGATTGCTGCTGAGTGATTTTACTGCTTACACTGCTGAGAGTCAGCAGACATGATTTATCAGAGAGAAGCTGACAGTTTTAGTGAATGTATTTACATGGATTTTGAAAATACACAGTTTGTGGCCAGGCAAATAGCAAAAATTTTAGCTCAACAATGATTACATAAGCTGTCAATAATAGGTTTAGCAATATTCATTATGCAAAAAGATTTATGTATGCTTATGAATGCATCATAAAGTATGCTTATGAATGCATCCTAAAGTGAACTGTTATTTTTGAACTATATTAAATTATTGAAATTCTGTGACAATCTGATGAAAAATGTATTACATATATTTGCAATGAGTTAGTGTACTGGGTGACACTAACAAATAAATACTGTTCTATAAAAATATTCCATAACTGCAACGATAGAAATGTAAGACTGTCAGAGACTGCAAAGCAGAGATAGATATAGTAGTCAGCTTTAACAGGCAGCACTCTTTAAACCAAAGGGAACTGCCTTGATGCCTGGAATATTCACAGTATGGTGAAGAAAACGGAATAGGGCTCTGCAATAGAAAAGACCACAGATTACATCTTTCTACTTCTACAATATGTGTGGACATAGATGAGTTTGTCACACAGATTTAGCCAGCATTTCAAACAGTAAGCATTATAAATGTGCTTCTGTGATAAACTTGCACTCATCACCAAGGGAGCAAGAATTCTTATTCCATTGATGTAAATATTGTTGTTCGTTTTACCAGCTCCAAAGTTCTGCTTTTCACCATTTTTCTTTTTTTTCCCCTTTTGTTACTAGGCAACGTAAGCAAAACTGTTTCACACCAAGAGAGCACCCTATCATTTATTTGAATAGGAAATATTTGTGAACAGAAATAACAGATTTTGCTATGATATTTTGACAAGTAACATATAAGTAAACATTTTAAGAATTAAGAAAATATTGATTTTTTAAATCTCTTATATAGAATCAAAAATTTATAGCTGAGCCTTGCAGCTAGTCTCTAAGTTGGAATCTCCAAATCACCTCTTCCAGTCACTGTCAACATATCAGCCAGTTTTCAGGGGAGCAGTTGGGCTAACTGAAAACTCTTGGAAAATTTCACACAGTCTCAGAATTACAAAATGGTTAAGTTTGGAAAGGACCACTGTTGGGTCATGTGGGTCCAACCTCCCTGCTCAGGCAGGGCCATCCCAGAGCACATGGCACAGGATTGTGTCCAGATGGTTCTTGAATATCTCCAGTGAGGGAGACTCCACAGCTTCTGTGGGCAACCTGTTCCAGTGTTTGGTCACCTGCACAGTAAATAACTTCTTCCTCATATTCAGGTGGAACTTACTGTGCATCAGTTTCTGCCCATTGCCTGTTGGAATTTCATGCATTTAAAAAGTAACATCATTAAAGCCAGCTGAATCCAAGAGACAATCATCATCCTCTGGTATGTATTGAAGACCAAGGGCAATTTTACTATTCCTTAACACATAAAGTGCCTGATGGCATTAGTTTGGCGAGGAGTTCAGAATACTTCTATTTTAAAAACATCCAATTTCATGACTGGTTTTTATAGACTTTATTAAGTCACAAGACTTGCAATGAAGGAAAGAATAAGTATAATAAAATATTACAGAAGAAAAAATTAAAATACAGGGTGAAGATATGGAGAGAAACAGCATTTTGAATTTTATCTCAAAATACAGGACCACTTACTTGAATGAATCTGGCAGAGAGCCTAAAAGTTCTCTGTAACAGTACTGCAGCTCTGTAATACAATGGACCAGGGTAGCTATTTTACACTTCAGATATTGATTATGATGCCATTCACTCGGCCTTTATTCATCCTAAAATATGCTTAAGCAAAAACTAATCCTGCAGCAAGAATCAACAAGAGCTATAAAGTGCTCTACAAAGCATCACCATAAGGCTGGGTTCACTAACTTATTGGTTATTTTATATTTATTATTCTTTACAGGAGGAGTCTCCTAGACAGCCCATTATTCCACTGTACAGAGGCAAATGACAGTGAACCTTTTCCTGCCCATACAAAGAAATCTAGTTCATACTGTTGATTTGGATCAAAAATCAAAGCTGAAATAAATCAATGCAAACTGACAGTACAGTGTAAGAACCAAGGCAAGCCATCTTCCCATTCCAAAATTGAGCTGTAGGAGCAGTTATCTTTCAGAAGATATCATCAGTGTCATTATAAGCCCGGTCTTTTCTCTTTGGCGTCTTCTCAACACCCCTCCTCTGCAGGAAAGATGTGACTTCTTAGGACATCTAGGCAATTTAGCAAGGTCCAGGGCATGTCATGGGTTAGCTGTGGTATAAATGATGCAACCTTCTCCTCCTGCCATGTATCTAGCTCTTTATTTTCTAAATGTTCCAGAAGATTTTAACTTTGCCTTTGTCCTGAACCCAAAGCTCCAGTCCTTCTATAGCACATAGGACTTTCATACATATTTTATTGTGCATAAATCCACTATTGACCAATTGACTCACAAAACTGTACAATAGATGAATACACATGTATTGGTGATTATGAAAGTCAATGTACTGCTATTTGAAGGAAATCATGCAGAGAAATCTAGCAATATCTTCTTCTTTCAGTGAAATTGCCAAAATCAAGGAGTTGAATTAACGTCTCCATTTGTTCAGTGTTTAATTTCACACCCTCATTTCACATTAAAGTCATAACCAAGATTTTTTTAACAATATAAAGTACTTTTGCCGTTATTTTCTTTCACTAAAAAACAGAAAGAAAGCTTTTGAAAAATGAAAATTGACACAGAACCAAGAATTGAGGTTATATTTTCTATTTTTTACTTTTCAGAATGTCCCATTTGTGTGACTTGTCTCACAGAATGTGGATAACAGTCTTTCATAAATAATCTCAAAAAAAACCCCAGCAGTTTCTAAACCTCCCACTCCTAGGAATTTTGGAGAGGTTTATATAATAATATTACTTGGGACAATATGCAAGTGTGCCGGAAGCATTTGTGCAAGTAAAGATGCCTGTGATCTGTAAGAAAGACAGACCTTGTCAAAGCACACAAATATTTAACCATTTTCCATCTAGGTCTCATGAAATAATTCATCAATGAATGTTTGAGCTATTAAATGACTAAAATCTGGAGGACACTACATCTAATATCTGTTGTGCTTCTTGGAGATATCTGAAAAAGAAGAAACTTAAGAAGTTGCAAACTGAAAGGCTGTGACCACAGCTGATGAAACTAGATGAGTGACTTTTGGAAAGCTCAGAGAAAACCAGAGAGACACCAGATGGCATAGATCTTAGAGGAAAGAGCTGCTCAGATCACAAACTGTCTGCAAGATTTTGATTGCTGAACAAAGGAATGCACTGTTTCCTGTTCTTTGCTCTTACTATACTCTTACTTTACTCTTACTTCTTACTGAAATACACATTGTTCACACTCTTTTTTTATCAGAGAGAAATAAAAGCAACAAGGAACTGACTCTGCCATTTTCTTGCCCTAATAATCAATCACGTCAACAAGGATCCAAATAATGGCAAAGCACACAAGCCCAAGAATGCTAAATGAGCAATTATGTGTACTAAAAGAACATTAAAGACATAATCTAAATTAGAAACTATATCCCTTAGGTTTGTCAACAAGGGATTTGGAGTGTTGTTACTGGAAGGGCTTGGAAGAAAGGTGGAAAAAAATATGCAAAAAGATGACTTGAAAGGTAAAAGCCAATTGAGCTAATTGCCATTTTTAAAATTAAAAAAAAAAATATATATATATATTTAAAGAAAAGACATGTGAAACTAGATTGGTAACCAGTAATTGTCGCTGGCCTTGCCTTATCAGTTTCCAATAATCCTGGGTTGGTTGTCATGCAATTGAGAAATCATGGAATTTCTCTCTGATGTTGGCATAGATGGGAAACAGCACCCGTGAGAAAACCTGTTATGTTTACAATGATCTAACCAGAGATCTCTATATAGAATAGCAATAGAATCAAAATGAAGGTAAGATAAATCCACTGAATTTTTGAAAGATTTTATAGTTGTGGCTCTACAGCATGAATTTTCACAGTGAAGTTCAGGTTCTATGAAGATTTGATAAAATGTAGGATTTTAATTTCTCTCTAGATTTCCATGAACTCTCCATAGTGGACTATAGAGGATTAAGTTAATGAAGTATCTCCTAATAGTGTAATGGAGTATTAAGAATTGTGTAAGTAATGGAGATACAGTGTGGATATTTTGGAGTCCAAAACTCAAATGATTTTCATATATTGATTAAGAAATCCTGAGGAATGTGGATGCACTTGTTTTGGTGAAACCACAAAAGTGGAGGATGATGGGTCAAATCCTCAAATAAACAATGTAAGATAAAGTCTGAAAAAATCTTTCATATCCCATTTAAATCTATAGTTGCAGGGTAGAGTTAGTAGGTTAGAACAGTTCTTTCCATGGTGATAGAAAGCTCAATGGTTTCAGAACCATCAAAAGCATCACCCATGACAAAATTAAGGTTTTTCATCTGGGAAACAGAAAACAATATTTTTTCAGCAGCACTTTGCAACTTTTTTTTCTTTTTACTGCGTCTCTTTCCTCTTACTATCTTGATTTGATTTGCAGTGTTAATACATCATGTGCAGAAGTAGCTGTATTGGCAGAGGGGTTTATTCAAGAAAAACTAGAAGTGTTAAGTAATTCCGTATTTTCCCATCTGATTTCATATTCAAGCTTTCTACATAAAAGAGATGCCATTTTCTATCAACCAGGTAGCTCAAAGACCTTCTGACAAATGGCAAATAATTTGAAAGCCATCTTCTATTGTAACTTATATAGGCAGAATTTCCAAGATCTTAAATAAAAATTTGATTGGGAAGAGAGTTATACACGGGAATTTAATTCCTTCCAACAATCAAGGATTAGGTTCTTTTTACAGAAAGAAAAGATTTGTATCCATATGTCTTAGAGGGCTAGTAATAATGTAGATATTCAGATCTAATAGGACTGTTCAAACCCAGACCTTTTATGTCTAGGAAAGAAAGAACAGATATTTTATGACTGCTCTGTGCCTTATTTAGAATCAGTGTCATTGTCCTTGTACATTGCCTCGTTCATTGTGTAGAAGAGATGTGAAGACCTGAATGGCAAAAGTTATTCCTAAATGTGATTTATGTGGGTCAGGGTTAAAATAAATTGTGTGTAAAATTTTACACTGACTTACAGTACTTTGAGTATTAAAGACTCAAAGGGATCTGTCTAAAATCTAGACATCAGTTTTGGAGGCTTTAGAGTTTTAGAGTTCTCAAGTATTGCTTTGCTTCTGAAGAGGTGCCAAGCCTTTACTCAGATCCTCCAAGGCAGGTATGCAGAGTTCTATTCTATAAACATTAGAAAAGTTGAAAACTTTTGTTGCTAAGGCTACACGTCTTTCATAATTTAAAAAAAAGTTTTGATAATTTTAACATTTCATAGAAGAGTAACTTGCTCTCTGCAATTGATAACAGACCTTGCTTCATGTACGTTAATTAGGAAGCAAGCTGCTGTGCCTTTTCAGCCAGTGACCAAAGGTAGCCAAAAGTTTGGTGTCTAACATGTTTAACCACAGATAATAAAAATACATTCCACCTGTTGTATCAAGTTTTCACCAACACAAGGGCAACTCTGATTTAACAAGCAAGTTAAAAGTTCTTTCTGATTTTGTTTTTACAACAAAATGCAGCTTTATTACCCCGTTCATATTCTTCTACTTATAGTTAACATACTGGGTACTAATTATTCAGACACATGCATTTCAGGCTGTCACATATTCTCTCCTTCTGGAAACCTATATTTAGTCATCAGGCCATAATATTCATCAGTATCATATTTGAAAGAACGCAGGATGTAAATTTATTACAACCTCATGAATGTAACTAATTCCTCACATATAGTACAGAAAAAAAATCTGTTTAAGCTTTTCCTGTCTGATGATGAATTTATACACTTTACTGCTCAAAATTCTTCATACAAGACTTTTTAGTTATCATAATTTCAACAAATAAAATAAAACAAAACAAAACAACAAACAGATGGGCCAGTGGTGGGATGCCAGTAATCTGAAAGTATTGCTTTTCTTTAGAAAAGCCTATCAGCCTAAATTTTTGGTATCTGGAGGGACAGATGCTATATGATAGCATGGTTCTAGAAGGATCTTGATTCCGATACTAATTCTGGACAAAGTACGGGGAGGGAATGGGGAGGAGGAAGGGAAGGGATAAAGCCTAATAATTTATTTAAAAAGGAAGAACAGAACAATTAACAGAGTGTCTTAAGGAAGATGAAACATTGGAAGATGTCCTGCCTATCTACTAATAGTGGTAACTTTATAAGCAGTTCTTAATATTATTTTTTTTCTTTTTTTTTTTTCATTTGAGACATAGAATTCATGTCTATATTTACTATAAGAAGAGAATTATCTAAAATATCTGCAGTTTCTTAGCCTCCAAGTGCTCTCTCATGTGTCCCAAATCTGCCAGCAAAACTCTTCCACTGCTGTTATCTTCTAACATAGTTGACACTAATGGTCCAGTCAATTTCCCTTCCAAACAACCTGGTATAAATAAATTAGCAAGCAGTGGGTTCACTTGGAGCTGCAAAGGGACAGCAGTAGAATCCAGGTCTGTCAAGTTGCAGAGGGAGACTTTCCCAAGCAGCTGCTGTGCAATGCAGTGCTGCAGTGTGACCCTTGCCTGCTCTGTGACCAAGTGTGCTGGAACCAGCTGGCCCAGTCCAGCAGTTAGCTGCTCCTCCTACTCAGGAGGGGAAAGAGTCATTCCACTGGGGCCCAGCTGTCATTGGACAGCTTCTAACAGGAAGAGACATGGCCTTACCTCCCCATCTGACCTGTCACTCCCTCTCTGCCATCTGCCCATTCATCCTGACAGCTTGGGAGAGAAGTTTCAGAGATCTGCAAATATAATTATGTAGTAGTAGCATAGTCAAGTGATCAGGTTTGGAAAGCCTATCTCCGTGCAGCTCAAATTCTTCGTGTCATAAAATCAGCACTTAATTATTATTGCATAAGACTTTCTAATATGTTCTTACAGGAAAATCAGCCTGGCCGAATCTGCAAAGTATGATTCTGGATTTTTAGGATAAAATCTGTATTAGGCAAAATGACCTCTACTTTGAGCATCCAGTAGATAGTTTTTTTAGGTCAAAAACAGCACCGACATAAATTCTTAGATTTTTCAATTCAAAGAACTATAGGATATTGGTTCTACATGCAGCAATCTAAAAAGCAGTCTCTAAAGGAAATCAGTAGAAATTTAACAATCTCTGAGCGTTGTGGTAAGTGTTTTAAAGTTCCCTTTGCCCTGATGTCTTAGTACATGGCCATTAGTTACTGGGTGATATGGAACTTATTTGACATTTGATCCTTCTGAGTGCTATCAAAAATAGCAGCCTTTTGGTTCAGAAGATCAGGTGTCTGCACTGGTGAGTCAGGGGATGACACACGCCAGTCAGCTGAAGGACTGGAGGTGGGAGCCTAATTGAGCTGTGCCTAACGGTGTGAATTGCATCAACAATCAAACGCCTAAAAATGTATGGCCCTAGCAGCATATGAGGGACAAAAATGGTGGCTGGGTTGTCTTAGTGAGGACAAGTACACCAACCAAAATCAGTGTCAAAGAAGGGGAGGCATGGGAGTTCTACTCTCCCTCTATTATTAATAATCAAATTGTAGATGTGGTGCCTGTGTGAGGTTGGAATTCCAGCTGCTGTCTTGAGCTTAGTGTCTAAACTGTCTAACTAGCCTGGACAGCGGGGAGAGGAAGGGAGACTGGGATGGAAAGGCAGGAGGATAATAATTTCCTAGGAAAGTTGGCCAGTACTTACTAGTATTTATGCTTTAAGAGAAATCAAGGGAATTTGCTTTTTGGATATGGAAAAGTTTCTCTGCAGTATTTGATAGTCTGCAGAAATACACAGGAAGATAACACAGCTAAAGTTCTTGGCTCCTTGACATAGGCACTTTATTGCTTCCCTTTTGAGACAGGTAAGGAAAATGTTAAGGTTATCATCTCTAGTAAGGCTGCGTTTAGAGCCAGGACTAGGATGATGTTACTCTAATTCCAGCACCGCAGGCAGAAAAACCAATCAGCACAGATTAGGAGAAGCAATTACCCTAGTGAGGAACAGCACCTATTTGGATGGGGGAATTAAATACAGCAAACATAATCTAAAAATACTTCAAATACATTATAGAGCTCATTGAAAGTGCCTAAACCTTATAGCTAGGTCTGTGCTTAGATTTCTTGAAATATGCCTGTGTGCCTTTGCTCTTGTAGTCATCCCAACCTGATCTCAGGTACTACTGTTGCTGGGCAAGATTTGGACATGAATCAGGTGCCACAGGGATGCAAAACTTATTATTATATTCCAAAATTATTATTAGCTTCCTTGTCACATTATGTGGAAATATATTACACCAATTTTCTAGCTTTACATGAGAAGGATAAACTACGTGATGAATTAAAAAAAACAACTCACATGTAATCCTTTCCCATCAAATATAGTCACATTCTCCAGACTTTTCCCACTCCCTTTTCTGAGCAAAAAATGGTGTCTGAAAATCCAAATCCTTACATATCTCTTTTCTTGCCACTAATACTGGGAAGAGGCAATAAACTATGAATGTAATGTTTAACCAGGAGTTGGATTATTTAAATGGAAAAAAGTTCAAAATTATTCAAATTAAAAGTTGAGCTCCATTTAAAAAATAAATTGTAGGCATTTAAAAAAATAAGTTGTTGGTATTTTTCTCTAATTGATCAACCTTAACAGATCTAAAGAATAAATTGAAAAGGAAAATAAAGTACATTAAAGATCCCTAATGAAATTCAACACTTTGGTGAATATTTATATTAACAACTTGAATATATTCAAATTAATACTCAATGGCAATATGTACATTTTAAGAACATCCTTTGGTTTTTTCCAAACTAAAATTTTGTTCTGCTGGTTTTAGCCATCCACTTGAAAATACTCAACCACCCAATTTTGTTACATATTTAGGTAGACACGCTGAATTTAGCAATTTCTTTGAGTACCTTGTTTTGCCAGAAGAATGTCCTTTAACACAGGCAAAAGGTTTTTCACAGCAGAATCATTGACCAGAGCTTAAATTTTCAGCTTGGTGTATCTGTTTCTTAAACAAAAGGTATTTCCCAACAAAAAAAGTAAATGAGAAGAGGTCCTGCAAATCAAAGTTGCTGCTTTTCATCTTTTGTGTGGGAGAACTGCCAAATGAATGCAATTCAACAGCCCATTTACAACAGCCCAGCTTAAATATCCACTGAGGGAGGCAGAAGTTTGGCAAGCTGTGTCAGCAGGTTACCTTCCCATTGTGAAAAAGCAAAGCAACAGCATGCTAGACATAATGAGACAAATGTTGTGCATTCAGGTTCCCAAAGTTTCTTCTTGCTAAAGGAGAAGAAAAGACTGGCCTGTATTAACACTCTAGATATGCTTCATGTTTACATGGCCCAGTCAATTGCATTTTCTTCACTGAGGTGTTAAAGGTGCATTTATGAATACAGTAAGTCAAGCCTGTGAAATGATTAAAATCTTATTTCTTGTATATTATATGTCATGGAAAATAACATGTTAAGAATATAAGTTATCATTATGATTTATACCACGACTGGAGCAGAAGTGTCTTGGTTCCTTTAATGGAAATCAGCTACACCTTGTTGCAGGTTTCACATGGCATGTATGAAGAGGCCAGGAAACAGAAGTGACATGGAGGGAGAGGTGAATGAGACAAAAAAATTCATGGTTCTGCAGAACAAGCTTCTCCACATCAAAAAGGGAACACTTTAACAGCACTAAAAAAGGAAATGGTGACCTTTACAAGCTTATGGGTTTGTAGAAGTTATGAGCTGTAGAAGTTTGTTTGCAAAGCCTGAAACATTCCCTAAGAGTTGCTATAGACAGCAAAGATGGGGCAAGGGAGCAGCCTGACCAGTGACTCACAGAAACAGCCAAGGGAATGACATGAGAAGGAACAGGTTCAGTTCTAGCAGCCTTCTGTTGCTGCTGCCAGCACTTACGAGGAAAGTAAGCAAGGTGCACAGGAGCACCTGGCAAGGCCTGGAAGGAGGAACAGGAATGCAGTGGACAGAGTGCAGACATAGTGTTTTGCTACATGTCTAGTTCAATGAAATAACCTGACTCCTCTCCTTTCTTATAGATTCAGACTCTTCTTTTGCACTGATATACTGACAATTGCTGCCATCTGTCTAAAGTAATATGACAGCAGCCTCAATATTTTATTTAGCTGACACAATGGATTCACACATACATAGGTAGTAATATCATTAGCACTGCTCTCTCCACCACCTGTAAGTGGTCTTATGTCCCTTCCTCTGCTGGAGATGAAAGAGTAACCCTAAGGCTGATAAAAATTACTGCTCTCCAGAGTTGTCATGGTAACAGGAACTGGCTGAGCAGCCCAGGCATTTTATCTTTTCCTTGAACATATTCTGAACGCTGCATTTGGAGTGGGGATTGCAGCTGTGCCATCCCCACGGGCTTCCTTTCTCTCGTACAGCATTATCAGGTTCCCAGCTAAATCAGACTTCTGCCTGCTCTACAACAGGTGAGTGGCAGATCTCTGCAAAAAAGGTTTCCAGAATCTGCTGAATTACTTTAGTGGACAGAACTATCATCCTACACTTGGTATATCAACAGAAGCATTGTATTCCAAAATATCACTTCACTGGAACTTGCTAAAAAACATGTGGCATTTTAGGAATACACCCTCTCATAAAAATTCAACTTGTGTCAAAACACGCGTTTGTGTTTCCTTTCCAGAAGTATTCAAATTAATCGCTCACTACAAAAATAAGTTATCGGTGAGGAAAGGAAACCTTCTGGCAATAATAAAAACAGAATTATCAGAATTCAGGAACCTTATTTCTGGAGCCTCCTGTTCCTTACCATAGAGATGTTCTTTGCATGAACTTTAATGTTTATTAAGATTGTGCAACCTGTGTGTTTCTTCACTTTGAATTTGCCTGTCTTTAAGATTATACGGTATTCAAAAAATAAAGAAAGATGAGCACGGTCATCCTGCTTATCTAGATAGTCAGTTGTGATATTAGAATGATGCTGAATTTAGCAAAAGGAGAACACAGAGCCGAAAGATTCTTCTTAAAGAGAAAAGAGCTGGCCGTGGCTTTGCCTTGGATTCTTCACGCTGAAGGGTTAGAAGGCATGAATGTCTCCTATAAGAACTTTGTGGATGAGACTCTGCTGATTATAAAAAAGCTGTGGTGGATTAGCCTTTAGAGTCTGGGTGGATTAGTGGAGAATGGGCTTTATTTTGCCCATTTAACAGATCATTGAAACAGATGGTAGAGAGCTGAATGGCATATGACTGCAGCTAATGGAGCATTGCCTTGCAGCTCTACTCCAGATTCTGATCTGATGATTAAGATATTTGCTGCCTGAAGTGGGTAAGTGGAGAAGAGCCATATACAGTACTACCCAATTTACAGTTTTTAAAATCAGGGAGCTGGAGCTTGTTATGACAGACTGCCCAGCTCACTTTTGCACAAAATACCTAATTTATGGAGAAATAGGTTGGACCACATTAATAACACTAGGATTTAATTCCCTTATCATATGTAGTGTTTGTAATATTAGTCAATTCTTCCCATTCATCTAACACATTTCAGCTCCATATTCAAGGATTTGAGTATGTGAATCCTTCCAAATAAAGAGCAATAATCTAAGAAAATGACCTAACAGGTTATTCTCCTCCTTCATACCAGTAGTAATATAGCCATTAGTTCCTTTTTAAGCAATAACTGCTCCTAAAAGACTTTCCTCTCAATACATGCTCGTCTATCATGGCTGCTGCTCAAAAAAAAAAAAAAAATCAGGAAAAAAAGAAAGAATATTAACAGTCTTTATATTATTGAAGCATTAAGACTCACAGTCAAATATTTACTGTGCTCAAAATAAATTCAGAATAACCAGAAAATGTTTAGAATCAAAACATTGAGCAAATTAATTTAGCTAGGGAGAGCAAAGGGCAATGATACAATGCAGGTTTACAGTTAGGGATATACATTTTGTCATTCTTATTCCACCATATTAAATATTGGAAAATATTTTAAAATTGCACATCAAGAATTGTCTGTAGAAAATGGCAATGAATATTCTCCAAGGGCAAAACAAAGAAATTTCATGCTCCCTGAAGAAAACTGTGGCACAAAAATGCAAGTGAAGGATTTTGTGTGTATAGCCCTTCTGGAGAGAGGAGGAGGAAGAGGAATGACACAAAGATGCTTCTCACAGTCTAATCTCATAAATGCAGTGACTGGATGGAAAAATGTAATTACTTACTCTTAATTTCCATCAGAAAGCTCCTTCTCGTAGCTAAGCACAACAGCCCTCTATTTTTGTGTGCACAAGAAATGGTACTGTCAAACTTCTGCTGTGCAGAAAGTACTACCAGAGCAGTTTGCTTTTATTAGTTTGTGGGTTGGGAGGCTGGTTTGATTAGTTGCATAGCAATTTATTAACTGACAAAATCATGTCTCCCAAGTTTTGAGAGGATTTTCAAAACAAAATAAAGAATAATTTTCATTTAAAGACAACTTTTAAGTGGCTTACTTACAGACTGAAATAGAAATTCTAATTGCTACATCTATCCAAAAGCAGTCCATTTTCTCTCTAGCCCTCCAATGAAGGAAACAGATTTATTGACCATCTGATGACTGCAATTTCTCTTGTTTTTCCAGGCATGCGGGCTTTCTAATATAGCAGTCTACAACGTAAGAATAATCTTCTATAGGGTGGCATATAAAAGATGCCTTGTCACAGTCTCTTGGGAATTTATATGAAGATTCTTCAGAGACTGGAACTTCCAAGACAGTACACAGCAGAAGCTGGATTCATTTGGGTTTCCTGTTTAGGAAATTATATACTATAGGTACTCCTATAGGATGCAACCAATACATGCTCAGAGATATGTATATGTTTATATACATACATAAACACAAATATATGAATGTGTATATATTTCCATATGTGTACATAAATGCATATATATTGGGTTACAATTTCTCTTTATGCAAACTAAATTAAATGGGATGGAAATTTCTGAGCTCCTTTATGACTTTTTTATGCATACGCAGTTCTCATTCACATACTTAGTGAAGTAAAACACTTCGTAATACAGCAGCCTGGAAGAGTTTGTGCAAACTACATATTTGATCCTTGCAAATTTAAGACAGATTAGAACATTAAAATTATCAAATTAATCTGTGGTTTCTTCTCTGTTATTCCAGTTAATTTTTCATAGTGTAAGTATTTAGCGCATAAAGATCTTCTGATTCCCAATGTGGTTTGGGGGGTTATTTGACATATAAGAAATCTTTATCTGTGCACTCCAGATACACATACCACAGGGACAAAGGCCTGACACCTCAGGTAAAGTGACAGCTCCCAGAGATATGTACATTTATCTGATAATCCATCATCTTATTTTCAAACTTTTTTTCTTTTGTGATGGTCTCTGAATCAATAGAGACAAGATATTTTGATGGTAGCTTGTCACTGGACATTTTTCTACTTGCCTATTTCAGTGCTTTCCTTAGATACAGATTCCCATGCCTGTTTCATAATCCAGTTCCTCCTCTGACTTGGATAAAAAGGTAATTAATATGATTACTTTCTGTCCACAGTTTTGCTGTGCTCGAAATTTAACAATACAAAAGGTTAAGCAATAACTGAAACAGCCATTTAACTCATCTATTTTCCTGCTCCTTCCTGAGGAACACTCAAAGCTGATATAAGAGCATTTTACTCTGACCTCAGTATACTCTGATATCTTTTTTAACTGTAGTATTTGAACATGTTGGTTCTTTGTAACTCAAATAAAATTTTCAATTTCCAAGCTGGGTACCTGACCTCTACTGCTCTAAAGACAGTCTATTGCCCAGTGAATAGTTGTACAAAAGCTAGCGAGACTGGCCTTTTGGATGGTTACAATGATCAGGATGATAGAATTCAGAGCATACTTTGCATATTGGAAACATATGTTCAAACACTAGATCCCAAGGCAGAGCAAGAAGACAGAAAAGGGTCTCCCTAATAATGTGTTGTGTCTCTGAACTAGAGTTTCTTCTGATTCTCTACTCCCACAGACTCCACACTGGATTTTGAGAAACTTTCCTAAAATATGATAAAAAACCCACCAAAAAATTCTCTGTCAACTCAGCACTGAACACCCAATGCTTCCCAAAGTTTTAAAGGTCCAATTTATTGGTTCATTGCCTGACCAATTGGCTCATAAGAAGATGTGAAAGGGAGGAAATATGAAAAGTTTTTTTCCCTAAAGCAGCTTTCTATCACTTTCTAAAGGATTCTCTAACCAGGGACTACAATAACAAGAGTACAGTCCACAGGAAAAAAATATAGCAGGATTTTCAGAGTGATTTCTGAAACTTCTTTTCTAATAACACCAGCTGACTTCTCCAACTCTGCTGACTCTACCACATGGATTATGCAATTTCCTGCAAACTTACTGGTATCTCTGCAGGCTGGAATTGTAGCAAAGCAATGGAACTGATGTGCTGCTTCAAGCAGGATTTTCTTCTAAAGATGTACTTATTTGGCTTCATTTCAAAACACACAGGAAACTTTAATGTAGTGATGGGTTTGCTTTCATCTGAAATAAAAAGAATTTATGCTTCTCGTTGTTATAGTAAAATCAAACTGAAGAATTTGAATTTTGCTTAAAATACTTTTCTTTCTGACAGGTTTCAGTTTGAGGACTGGAATCAAAATTTAGCCAAAGCTGCAGTTTCCTTCTCTTCCAAACCCACAGAAAAGCTCAGGTCACAGCAGTCCTCAGAAAGTTCGGTGCACAAATACAGACAGAGCTCTTTAACAAATAATACCCTTTTACCCAGCTGAGCTGAAAGGAGCTATCAATCACCCAGGGAGCCTGATACACCTGTTCACTGCCCAGGAACATCAAGGGCCTGAACATCTCTATCCTGCAGCAGTAAAACAGCTACTTTTAAAAAGCACTGCTCTCCAGCTGTCTTCGCTTACCATGCCAGATTTCCATAACTCTTTGGGCTGGAGTAATGCAGAGCCAACAAGTACATAGTGAGGTTGGAAAGGAGAAATAACAACTGTCACCTTGAAAAAGCAATAAGACTGTATGTGGAATAGCAATCAACAAGGGTGATACAATGACCTCAGAGCTGTTTGGATAATGTCTTGGGAGCTGGCACTGCATGGAAATAAATTTTAAAATGCAAACAGTCGAATAAGATTTCTTGATGACCCTTCTGGGTACACTGGAGGCATGGAATCTAAGTCCACTAGTGCTTTAAGCATCAAAGCTCAAATACTTTAAATGATCAGGAACCTAAATCAGTTATTTTTATTACGATATTTTAATTCATAATAATTGTAACACTATTTGTATACAGAATATCAAAAGAAATAGGCCATTGTAAATCTACACCTATACTTTTTAATTGGCAAAATTCCTCTGAACTGTGAGCTTAAAAATGCAACTTGAGCTATTTTTTACATTATATATTTTTGTATTTACTTATTTCTAGAATAGAGCGGAAAAACTCCAGGGTCATTTATTTAAAGCCACAATTTCTGACAGGTTGTGAATTAACTTAGATTTCAAAGTCACCTTGAAAAGTTCATCCAACTAGTTTTAAGAAAAAGAAACAATGAATTAAATACTCTGGGAAAATAGTGCTTTGAATAATTTTTTCTTCAATATGACCATAAGAAACCTCTGGAGTTCTTACATCCTGTTGTGTGTCTGTCTCCCTGCTCTCTCCCTCAAAACATTACAGAACACTGTGGACTAACTGGGTAGGATTCTCCTGTCTAAACATTGATGTCTAGAAAACATAAGCAGAGTTGGCAAATATGATATAGCAGATGTACACTTTGAGAGTATTAGATGTTATGATTGGGACAGAGGGAGGATATAATGCAAAACTTCTACAGCACTTTCCTGAACAGATGGGAAAGTGTCCAAAAGTAACTTCCTTACAGGAAATCTCAGGAAGTGGGAGGTGTGACACGCAGAATAAATGCTGATGAAGAGAAAACAGGCACATGTGTATATATCTAAATAAATCTAAATAAAATGAAATCTTCATGTCATTTGCACTAAATACATTAATTACATATGACTTTATACATTCAGTAAACTTTTAATTCCAAATAATTACTCCTCTGTGTTCAATATATGAAAATAAATACAAAAATGAAATAGTTTTGGATTTTTTTTAGAATACAATCTAACAGAAAAGTGTAACATCACTGTGAAAATTTTAATTAAACATGGTATTTCAGGGGGAAAAAAGCCATCAGGTAAACTATTTTATTAAAAAAAACAAACTTCACATTTATAAGTTTCCACTGAAATATAAATACTAAAAATTTGCCTGTAGTGCTGTATGCATTTAGTGGATGTAGTGCAAAAATAGAGATGAGCATCTAAAGTCTCTTAAATCATGACACACTCTCTTATGTTCTGAGAGGCACTATTAAAATATACATTTGGTATACTATATCCATATTGACTACTTTGTATGTAAATATATACACTAAGTCACCACATACTTCTTGTATTTTGAAAATTCCAGTTAAAGGTATGTATGTGCTGAATAACACTCAAAAGAAATTTATTGAAGGAGTTGGAAGAAAGGATGGAGAGAAATATAGCAGGCAAAAGAGGAAGAAAAAAAACACATTTTTGCTGAAGGATTTTTGAAAGCATTCATTTCTGAATCCACTCCTCTTGAAGTTAATGATAAAGCTCTTATGGATTTTGGTGACAAAAAGACAAGTTCCCAGACCTTTTGAAATTTTCTTCCTATCAGTACAAGTGTCTCCCTACTGAAGAGTTGCTTCTCTGACTTCACGCTTAACAGAACAAAAGAAAAGTCTATTCTTTTTGAGACTATGAGAGCAGAGGCAGAAGGAGTGAAAGAATAATAATGGAGCAAGAAATAAAGAGCTAGAATTTCTTTTACTGTGGAGCTGAAGCCAATGGAGCAACACATGCCACATAAGGAGGAAACCCAGGAAGTTTGTTAACAACTTGTGTCCTCTGGAAACATATGCATTACATTATTTCATAGCCACTGCCCTCATTATATACTGGGTCCAATAGCACCATTATGAAACAAGAAAAAAATTATACATAGATAAACAATCCCTCAGATCCTTTTAGTTCGCAGGTTCTAGGAAGAGCTGATGTATTGTTGTAGTTTCTGCTTTTATACAAACAAGGCTGATGTAATTATTCCCTAGGAATGATTTAGGGGGTTTGGGTATCTTACCTGTTTTTATCACTCTGTTACTGCTTTCATCCTAAAATAAATTTTAGCTTGCTATTTTATGAATACATTGTAATGAAAATTGCAAATTCAAAATAAGGTCTTCTGATAACAGGATATCATTTTCATCAACCCTACAACTTCTGTGATGACTTTGAAAGTAAATAGTCTCTTGCATGAACTTTCTAATTAACAGTTAAAAAGAAACTAAATGTAGGCTATAAAACTCCATGACTTGAATATCTCAGCATTTAAGCATCCCTTTTCTAGAACTGGCTTCTTAAGGAATAAATGTCCTGAGAAATCCCACTGTGTTAGTGTTTTCTGTGTTTTTCATACATGTTCTGAAAGCTTCCCTTTTACTCATGTCTTAGCTACATCAAAACTAAGCACTGTAAACTAACATCAATTTTTGCTGGGCCTTTGCAATCCCACAGCCTTTTGGGGTCAACCAAAGGAGTTATGTCTAAGCACCAAAGGATAAGGAAATATGGTCAGCAAATCAAAAGTCAGAGACAGATAACCAAATCCAGTTTCAGGGTGATGGAGGTCCCCTGGCCAATACTGCTGCATGGGGCTGCAAGTTTAGAGCTCCTCATTGGCCAGCTGCTCCCATTAGACTGTGACAAAGCATTCAGTAACCTCAACAATTAGAGGTTAGAACAATGAGTAATTACCAATTTCTAGATTATTTTTCAGTAATAGCACCAATCCAAATCTAAGGACTTTTATGAGAAAAATTGCCTTGTTGATGCATTTTTATAGCATCTTTTCATTAAAAAGTCGCTTAATCTAACTTTTAGGCTGAATATAGTCTTACAGCCAAAAGGGAAAAAAAGACAAACAACCAATCCCAAACCCAACACAAATCATGTTTCCTGCTCTAAATGTTATAGAAAATGTCTTTTAAAATCTGGAAAATTTTACTTTCTGGTGTTGCTTTTTATAGAAGATCATATTTAAATGATCAGGCAAGCTGGTAACAGCCAACATGGCTTTACAAAGTGCAAATAATGCCTGACAAATTTGGTGGCATTCTATGATGGGGCTACAGCATTGGTGGATCTGGCAGAGCAACTGACATTGTCTACATGGACTTCTGCAAAGGAATTGACACTATCCCACGTGACATCCTTGTGTCCAAATTGGAGAGACTTGGATTCTAACCCCTCAGCATTCTATAATAAGTTTGTTTGCAATAAACTATGTTGAGAGGAAAGGGTTAGAAGAAGAAGAATGGTGAGGAGGATAGTTAACTGGCTCAAGTGACCTTGCAGCTGGGAATGCCAAGGCCTGGAGAATAACAGCATGGAAAACCACATATATTGTGCCTTCTGCTGTTAATCCTGTGACTATTTTGAGAAGTAGGATCTCTGTGTGGAGATAACATAGGTGTTTACAGAGACTTGGAGGCACTCTCACAGACCTGCTTGAGCTCCCAGTCTTGGCAGAGAGAATATCAAAGCTCAGAGATCATAAAAAAGCACAAGTGACATCACAGCACGGGCTGCACGGTCCCTTAATAAATGCATGCAAAGAGCAGCCTGGCCACTGCTAGGATGGGTTCAGAATGATGGTGCCATCATTCCCACCTGTGTTTCTCCACCTGGGTATTGCTTTGGGATCCTCCAATTAGTGAGGTAATCAAATAAATTTACTCTTTGCATTTCACCCATGGTTTTGTGGTAGTTCTAGGTGCCTCTGTGTCAACTCACACAGCTAGTAGAACCATTTCAAAATTGCATAGAATAACCCAAAAGAGCTAAAGATTTCGTTTCCGGAACTGTCCTTACCATCACCAATATAAATTTTCAAAGCTTATATTTCTGCAATTATAATGTAAGTTTTATAGTATAAGTTTTACTAGTAGACATCTGAGGTATGGCAATAATTCCTTGTACTTAGAAAGTCAATATAATTATTCTCTCATACTTTTATAACTTATAGCCCTGTTCAAACTGACTTTTAATAGTAACTGCATAATTACAGTATTTTACATTATAAGTGCTTACCACAAAGAGTGTCAGAAATACAGCTGCATGTGATTTTGTTTTGTAACAGAGATTGCCAATGCTAACAAGCTGTTGAAAACAACAGCCTCCTCAAGACAAAAATTACTCATTAGTACTACATTCACTCAGGGCAGGGGTCTTTCAAAGGAAGTGCTTTCATTTAATTAACATCTGGGAAAAAATATAAACTTGGACACTTTGCTGAATGTTGTTTCCCAACATTACCTCCCTTCATTTTGACACCTTTCATAAAAGGTATTATTTTAGCTAGGCAGTGCATCATTGTCAGGATTCCTAGTGTCACATAAAAGGGATATGCTAAAATGGATGGGAAATTCCATTGAAGCTAACTGTTGTTTTGGAAATCACATTTATGAAGTCATTACTTCATTTCTGGAATCACAATCCTCAAATGAACAGGACTGTTCAAAGTATATGCAGTGAATAATCTAGATACCTGCTGATTCTCATGCAGCAAACTGATCCTTATGAAAAAAGACTGAAAGAGAATACAGGCTAGAATCTCAGCTTTTGTTGCTACCTCATGAACGAGTTCCAGATGAATATGCAACATATTCAGCATATCCCTACAGTGATTTAAATGCTTTTGATAATATTATTCCAATTTCAGCAAAGAGAGCAATTAAATCCTACAAGAGAATGAGAACAACTTTTTTCTTTTCCTTCCTTCCTTCCTTCCTCCCTCCCTCCCTCCCTTCCTCTCTTCCCCTTCTCATTAATAATCTATGGAATATAATAAATATGCAGGCAACTTCTCTTGTAGGTACTGCCATCTGATGTGGGACACCAAAGGACCAGAGGAGTTTTAACCAAGTAAGAAAAGATGACTCTGGGATTCCTGGCAAATGCTGTAATTCCCTTGAAACACAAGATCAACCTCATCTTAGAAAGACAGAATAGTGATGCTTTCTGCTTTTGTTCAACATACAGACTTGTTAATTTATTACTGCTGACTGATCATTAAAACTCCCATGGTGCTGGTTCTTTGCTCTATATATTTTTCTGCATCACTTGACTTGCAGATCAAAACAGCTAAGGGAAATCCTAGAGCGTGTTCAAACCTCTGTGTATGGAGGAGACCAATGTTTACAGGGAGATGACTGCCATGTGGATAAAAAGGAGATTCTAGGTAGTTAAATTTTTCCACACCTCCAAAGGAAAAAAAAAAAGTATAATTGCATTAAGATTTTGTTCTCTGCGTGTGTTACTTTTCTTTTTCTTCTTGAAAAGCAATTGTTAGAAAAAAATTCATCCAAGACTTTAAAGTTAAAGGCAGATCTTAAATATAAAAGCTGAGTATACACTAACTTTTACAGAAGAAAAAATACAGATCAGTCAGCAATCAATAGGAGAGTCTGGCCCTCTGCATTTGAATCCTGTAAGGCACTGTTCCCAGAGAGAGCTCTCAGGTTCGTTAAAACATCTCCCTCCCCCTGTTCCTTCTTCCTTTGAAGTAAATTTCTTTCTCCTGCCGTTACTGCTGTCACTGCTAAATTATATATGCCCTCATGTTCGAAAAACTCTGCATCAGGCACAGTAGTCAAACACCATTTTCAGCTGTATGAAACTCAGGTTTTCCTGAGTTTTCAGGTAATTCTGCCTCCTTGAATGCCTCACCTTTTTATTATGTATCCTCCAAAAAGAAGGAATATCCTACACTCAGTGTGTTGGAATAAAGTAGACTTGTTCCAGTTCTGCAGTATTAGTCCCCAGCATGTCTTCCACAACAGAAAGATTCTCCATGGTTCAGAACCAAATTTAGGAAAATCAAACCAATTAATCAAGGTACAATTACACTGTAAAATTAGGACTGTCTCCTGAAATGCTCAAATTTGCTGGAATATCCAGCTTCTCTTTGAAAAAATAAGTATCTTCATTTGCTGAGGTCTCAATAATATAAAACACTGGGAAAAAAAAAGAAAAATAAAAAATAAAAGTGTGCTGAAATGGAAAGGAAGAGTCATCTTACTTTTGCCTAAATATGATCTCAAGGTAACCAGCTAAAGCCCACGGTAAACAGTGTAACTTTGACTAAATGAAGCAGACCTGCAATCTTAGAAGCAGAAAAGTGTTGTCTTGGTTTGGTTTATTTTCTATTTTGGTCTGTTCTTTCTGTAGTAGTTCACTATATAACACAATCAAATAAATACAATATCTGATTGTCTATAATCATGTAACAAAAGAGTGAAAAACAAGATAAAGGAAATATATTCCGGTCTTCTGCAGGAATATAATGGACTTGTACTGAAATCAAGCAGAATATTTTTAAACAATTCTATTCTAGATTGCTGCAGTTTTCTACTTCAAAGTTAAGCAACTAAATCTAAAGGCACTTCACAATATAGGAGGAATCTGAAGTCTTTTAGAGGTGGTTTACTGGAAATTGAGCAATTCAAGAAGTTTTTGAAAATAGAAGATTGAATGAGAAGTGTCAATATCCATTTATAGATCTGCTACTAAGGAGCCAAAAAGACATTTTGTTGAAAAAAAACCTAGTGATGCACCTTTTTATCAGACCCAAATTCCACCAAAGTCAAAGCTTTTTTACGTTGTTCCAAGCAGGCTCTATATCAAGGCCAAAGTTAAGGAAAAGGGTGCAGTCAGGACAGACATAAATGCAAAGTGCTCATTTTGGGGAAAGTGTTGGTTTGGGTGTACAGACTGTATTAGTGCCCAACAATACTTGAAAAATGGATATGGCCTTTTTGAAAACACAGCCCTAATTTGTCTTTTCCTGCCAACTTCCCAGACAAATAGATGCCTTTCTTCACTTGCAACTGTCAGTCATGCTGCAATGAGCACAGACATCATGAGTCACTCTTCTTTGAGCTCTAATCTCTGCTCATAGTGACAAATAGGCCTCAAAAATCAATCCAGTTCTGACTCCTCATATCTTTGGGGAATTTTTTTTTTTTTTATATTAAGTAAATCTATTACACTTTTTGCGTACAAAATTAGAGGATATAAAATTGTGGTTATAATTCAATGAAGTGTGAAACAGTCTGGAATGCACCTGTAATGGTGTTACCATCTTCTAATAAAAATGGAAGCTAACTCCCAGACCTCTAGAGCCTTTTTTTTTAGTTTACTTTTTTAGGCTTATGGCAGCCTAATTCTTGCCTACAAATTCTAAAGGAACACAGTGCATATCTCTTGATGTCAGAAGAAGATACATACATTATAAATGTCTTGAACTATAGTAAAAGGATCTGCAAATAATGACTTGTTGAACAATGTCCTCTCCAAAGGGTTGCTGTCTTCCCACATTCATTCTATTTTTGTCCAAGATGTACTAAACAGAAATGTTAGTTATCTTGTATATCATCTTTATACCTATTGAGTTAGGGACTTCTTTTGCCACTAGGTTTTGCAGAGATAACTATTCCACTAGTCTCTTTAGTTTGAAACCTTCCTCCAAAAGAGTAAAAGGAGTTCTGCCAAAACAGAATTACCTTCCAGAATGTCAGATTTAAATATTTAAGAGAAATTAAGATTCCACATTCTAACCAATACCCTTGCTTAATATGAGAATAAGTATTTTTTTCTGTAGCTACCTCTGTCATGGAATCCCTGAATCTCTGAAAAAATACATCCACTTTGATTTTGGTTGTAGTTTCAACAAAGTCTTACAGATCACCATCAACTGAAATACTTTCCTCCTGAAAAATTTCACTGAAAATTTTAAGCCACATTGGATAATACTGTAACAGAAAACCAGTAGTCCTCATTAACCTGCAGATTTGCTACTATTTTAACTCCTTTGGTTGAGGATAGAACTTTGCTTGAGAATGGAAATAACCACATGACCAAAAGTGACACAATTCCTGCTTTGTGAACATCTATATCAGAAGAAAAGCATTCCTGTAAAAGAATTACTCCTTTTCAGAGTTCAGTGCACATTTGGCTGATGGCACACTTTTACTACTATGGTCACAATTATACAAGTGGCATATCTAAAGGTGACCTTAGAAATGCAATATATTGTTTCTCTATTCTCCTCCTAGTTTTGGTGCTTAATTTGCTTATCTATCTTACATATGGTCTTTTACAAAATCAGTAAGAAAGACAAGCTAGCTCTAAAATCAGATTTAATTCATGGAAAAGCATCAGTTTCAATCCAAAAGTACCATTTATAAGTTCAGTACCAAAAGCTGCTTTTAATTTCCCTTGGGATTTGAGTAGCCTTCAATTGCATTATCACTTCTCCAAATAAGCAAAGGAAATTACGAAAAAAATTGTGAAATCTAATCCATTGAATGCAAGGGTGGATTTTATTTTTGAGACATAATTACAACGTTCATGAAATGGGAGAGATGCATGAAAAAAGTGCTACAAAGCTCAATACTGCAACCCCTGCTAAAAAATCCCTCCACCTGTTAATCATTCTGCAAGATATTTCTAGTTTAGGCAAAAGGAAGTAAGGTGTTACACTCTGCGAGTTTGATATAACATTGTTTCAGACACCAAAAGAGGATGTATCAGCACAAATATGAAAGCCTTAAGTAATAAAAGCCTCAAATAATAATATATGCACTCTCTCTGTCATCATTATGCACCATCATTTATGGATGTCACCATGCACTCTTGCTGAGTCCTCTGACACATGTCCATTTAGGAACATTTACTGTCAAGTAAGCATTCTCCTTCGTAGTACCAATAATCCTTTCCTTGCTCATCAGAGAAACCTACAGAAAGATAATGGATATCTTGGAAGCTGACTGTAGAAAAATTTCCTAAAAAAAAAAAAAAAGAAAAGAAACGTTATATCCTTTTGGACATTTTCCTAAATTAATTTCAGAATTTGGAATGCAAGTGTGGACTTTCACAATCCCAGAACACAGTATCAATAAGAGCAAATCTGAAACCCATACCCACTGTATAGGTTCAGGGTGTATGAG
Source organism: Rhabdornis inornatus (assembly GCA_013397075.1). Lineage (NCBI taxonomy): Eukaryota > Metazoa > Chordata > Aves > Passeriformes > Rhabdornithidae > Rhabdornis > Rhabdornis inornatus. The sequence continues at coordinate 40,769 of VWZS01000764.1, read as the reverse complement.
AGGGAGTGCACTTAAAAAGTGGATTTCAGATGGGTTATCAGAATTTTTTGGCTTGAATTGCAGTGCACAAACTCCTAAAAAATCAATACAAGTGACAGTAGTTAAGCTCTGCATTCAATGCTGTAACTTCTCCTCTGAATGTTCCCAGTTCTTAATGTTAGCAGAAACTTTTCTCTGTTCGATGGCTTGAGAGAGAGCAAAGGTGTCAAGTGAATCTCCAGGCTTTACCTGTAATGCTGTGCAAGGTTTTAGAAACATCCAGAGAAGTGTAGTACAAAGGAAAGATATTGTAGGACAAAACTGCTATTGTCTACTACGGCAAAGGCTTTGTAAAGTGAATAACCCACAGAGTAGACTTGCTGTATTTTAACTGACACCAGGCTAGAATGCAAAAGCATTTATTATGTCATTAATCTCCACTGAAAGCAAATGTTGCTATGCATCAGAAGAGTGGTGAAAATACATACGCTCATAGAAACACACAATTATCATCTTTGCAATTCAGACCTGAAGTGACTTTCAATGTAATCCAGGATGATTGACAAAGTCAGTGAGAGCTACTGACAGATGGATCACATAAACTGATTAAATTTTGTACAGGAAAAAGAAGTTTTCTTAAAATAGATGAAAAAGGCCATCCTGTCATACCAAGCAACATTTGGAGGTCTACATTTCAAGTGCTGTGTCAATGTGAGAATTCTTCATGATATTATTTATTAATTCTCAAAAAGAGTAGGAAGAATTGTCTAAAGTTACAAAATCTGTATTTTATTATTCTTCCATCAAGGCTTGGCGCTTATGGAAAAGTTATTCCAGTTTTAAGTGGAAGGCTAAGATATGGCATTGGATATAAAATAACAAATTTTTTTACTATTCTTTCCAAGCTGGCTAGCTGCCCCCCTTCAATTTGAACTTTATATTTGTACTCTGTTTTGGTTGCGTCTTATACTAAAGAAGAGTGAATCACAGCTTATATCAAACAAGTCTGAATCAATGCTGTGAATAGAGATTCAATCTTTTCTTCACAAATTCTGTTAATAAGATTTCTGGACTCATTCTGGCTGACATTTCCTGTCCTAAAGTTAGGGGTCTAGTCTAACCTCATTATCTGTCTTTCCTCCGTGGTCAATGCAGCAGGAGACATGCACAGATACCTTTGCAGGCACATTTATACAGCTTTCCACTGTCACCTGTCTGAGGTGGCTTATTGTCAGCAGAAGTGAAGCCCACCTGCTTAGCAGTTGTCAGAGTTGTCAGTGAAAGACGTTTGGTCTGACAGCCATGAAGCTCTGCAGAGCCCAGCTACACAGCCTTCCACTCCAGCCTTACACCACTGAGACCAGGAACACAGAAAAAGAATTCTGACTCAATTTTTTCACTTACTTTACACCCTTGCAAGTCCATATGTCTTAACTAAAGAGCAACTTCTGACCTATTTTGGAATATTTGGAAAATTCAAAAGATGGAAGAAAAAGAGAGTTTAAAATGTTAGGTTAAAACTAAGAAAATCTGAAAATATAATTAACATATCAAGCTGGTTTTCAGATTTGCAGCAAAATAAAATTTTACCTGCTTTAAAATGTGTTTAACTAAGCCTTAGTTAGTAACAAATGGAAATAATTCTTAATGTTTTCCTAAAGCTTTTCTATGCTTTTTTTTTTTTCATTTTTTCCAAATACCAGCATCATGGTTTATTAAAAGAGCTCCATCTGCTGGTAGCTGAAAAAGAATAATTCATCATTGATGAAGAAGGCTTAAAATCATTTGCAGAATATAATGAAAAATTGATCCTGAATAACCAATGTCTGCAGCTGCATTCCACAGAGACTTTGTGACATTTTGATTTTATACTAATTCGTTACTTGTTAACCTTGATTTCTAACCTTTTGTCAGGAAACTTACTCATTATCAAATTAAAATAAAAGGGTGACATATTAGAACAATCCTGAAGAAGAGAAGTAAATGTATAAGCAAAAAAAGCAGTGAAAATTTATTTCAGCTTTTCAGAAAGAGCTGAATAAACATGATAGGCATATTCTTTCACATTTTGTCTGCCTATCTTACCAGTAGCTCAATATTTAGAAAAAGTAGTCAATGCCAAAGGAGGAAGATGGCATCCTGAACTTACATAATTTTTAAATACTCATCCCATCATTGATTTTATTACTAAGGGCTTAGTCTCACTTATTTTGGTTTTTTCTTAAGACGCTGTGTTGGAGGAGATGTAAGCTGAATCCCAAGGCTCTTCTCCCATGTTCTACCAACAATGGCACATCTGCTTGACGTTACAGCACCACAGGTCTGAAGAAAAATCAATTTAGGAGATTAATTACCCCTCTTTCGAGTGTTTATTAAGAGAATAGTTGCATTAATAGGTTGGAGGTTTTCTGTAGTAAAAAGTCTTCACATAAAGAACAACTGAAATGGTGACTAAAGAACCAACTTCCATATTTTTAATCATATTTGTGTGAAAAGAAATAACATGAAAATGGAGAGAGATCAGACTGTGGAATCAGTTGTTTAGATATCTCCGTAATACTGATTCTGCATAACTTCCAAACGAAAGTTTAAATATTTTAAAGTTTGAAATGTGATATCTGTGATACTTACTCTTGCAGGAAATGAAAAAACAAGCAATGAAATAGGAATACTCTTTTTTTTATAGCAATTTCATCATTAGTCATTAACTGCACATGAATTAAATAGCATGGAAAGTGTTTTTCAGGGAAGTAATTACTAAAGAGTCACTCTGAATAAATATTAGAAAAACAGACAGTGGAAAAAATATGATGTATATAATTCATTAGATTTTCCTCCCTGTATTTTTCTTACCTTTATACTAGTTCATCTTTGAAGCTGTATTTTTTATAGATTTACTTTAGAAAATCAGCTCCTTCCCAGTGACACCTCTAAAATCATACTTAGACCTATTAATTTATTACAGATAAACTGGTAATAAGGAAAACAAATTCAGATGGAGGTTTTTAAAAATCCAAGCAGTTAAGTCTTTCATTCAGTTCTCACCCACCAGTAAGCTTTATGAAAATGAATCTGAGTAAAACTGACTTAGTTACTCCCGTGTACATCGAAGATGGAGAGAAAAATATACACATTTATTAGTGGAAATGGACCTTTATGTAGTTAAAATATTTCAGTTGAAACAAGTGTGTTTAAAAAAAGGGATATTATGTAAAGGTATTTCTGTCAGATATTGGTCATTTTCTCTTTCAAAAGAAATTTGTTTTGGTTTCAGGAGGCTACGAAGGTCTGAAAACTGAGTATCAGTGAAGTATGTAATCATCTGGAAAATACTGGTGTAATGAAGAAAAGACATATTGTTCTAATAAAAGTAAGGCCCAGGGTACATGCAGCATGTAAGAAAGATCATGGTCAGGAAAACTAGATTCCAGTCTTTTCTCTGTTGAGTAATCACAGGCATGTATTTCATTTTCCCTGTTTCAGTTTCTTCCCCTTGAAAAATGTGATAACATAATTTGCCCCTCTAAAGAGAATTCTGCTTAAAAAAACATATCAGAGTGGTCAGCCTGACTTAGTAACTAGAATATCTGGCAGACCTATGGCATCTGGCCTTATCTGAAGCTGCCCTGCTGTAGGGCTTCTATCTGCTTGCCTCCAGCCTGTTTACACTGTCCTGGACTGAGGCATTGTCTCCTGCAATACGTCTTGAATGGTGTCTATTATTTACTGTGGAGCCACCTGGGTATGGAGGGATATGCTTTATATTAACTGTAATTCAGATAGACCAAAAAAAAGAAATCACAGTAAAATTTCAATCATTTATCTGTAAATACAGTCAGAAGAGTGGGGGAGTTTAGGTGGTCACATGGCTAAAAATCAGGAAAGAGGATGTTTTATGGCATACCTAAAAAATTCCAAATACAAGAAAAACCTTTTCAGGACTTTTTTCAGGAAAAATTATGTTTCTACTATATAAAAAAGTAAAAGATTATGATACTGAGTTATTTTCATAAATCACATTTCATTAGATGTGTCTTTGGCTATTTATAAAAATATTTTCAAATGTAGAGGGAAGAGCAAGCTCTCAACTTATTAAATACATGAATTTTTCATGCAAATTATATTCATAAAATATTGTGCTATGTCTTAACATCTCAGTTCTAAATAATTGCTTCTAAATTTGGAAATAACTGTGGTGATGTCAATTCTCCTTAGTTTCCCATAACACAGTTGTTTAATCCTGATTAAACTGATACTGATTCCTCTTTATGGAGCTGTTAAGGCAGCAGGAGAGAGCCAGTGCTGGACCTAGAGAGAGGAGGCCTCTTCCAAGGCTCTCTTCTGAAGGAGAAACTCTGTCCCAATCCCACCCAGAACCTGGGAACCATCAGCCCATCACAGATTTATGTATCCCTCAGGTAAAATCAACAAGCATTTACAAATTAAAATAGTATACATGGAGTGACACACACAATCCCTCTTTAACTTCACAGGTACTTACACAAGCCTGGTGCAGCCAATGTAGAAGGACTTCCCCTACAGAATAAACAGGCTAAATCATCAAACAGGATTGGCTTTTAAAGTTTCACACATAACAGGCTTTTCCTGATTCTTCTGTGGCATTCAGTTGTCACTCTGACTTCTTAGAAGCTCAAAAGCAGGTATGTGAGTGTCATCTTTGGACAGAAAAAACTATTGTATGAAGGATTAAAAAAGGGAAGCTGGAGTATCATATTTTATAGAATGCCCATACTAAGGCTTTCTTCAGTAATAGGCATCTTCTAATTTGTACATCTTTGATTAAGTCGGTAGGAAATCCTAGGGAGAGACTGATGTGGTCATGTATTGCATTACTGTGAAGTTTGGTATCACCATATCCCACCTTCCTTTTTGAGGTGCTGCCGAGTGGATGTTTGAGCTCTCAACATTCAGGAGCAAAGATGGAAGAGGACAAAAATATCACCCCAGCCAAAAAGACAAATAAACAGCTGTCCTGAATAGTCATTAAAGAGCAACACCTCTATGCATGTCTGGAATAACACATGCTCTCCTGCATCCTTCAGAAGCAATATAACAGATCCACCCACTGAAATTCAGCATCTCTTTGCCATATTATTTATTTAATTTTTATTTCTGAAGCAGCACAATAAAGACAAGTTAAACATAGAAGCTTCAGGGACTTATTTCACAGTGTGTCAAGCAATTATATATTGAAGGAGATGAAATAATATCCTTAATGTAACTTCCCACCCAGGGCCTGCAAAAGAAACTGCTGGAAGTTATAAAATAATAAAAATAAGAAAATTAGGAAGAAAAATAATTATAAAGAACTATCCAAGACTACCTTGCTGTAATGTTCTTTTCTTTGCATTCACGAGAGATTTGAACTCTTTGAAAAAAGATTAATAAAGATTACACAGAAAGTGGAGGGGTGAGAGAGAGAGGGTTGTCATTCTTATTAAACAGAAAAGACTTATGAAGAATTAACTCTACTGTTCATTATGCATATTAAAATATACTTGTATAATATAATTTAGTTTATTTCAGCTTTCCATTCTCAACATATCTCTTTTAGAGAGGGGCTGTATACCAAAGATAAACAGATTAGAAATACACAGATACTGCAAATAAAGTCTTGCATATATGAAGAAAATAAACATAAGGTTGACACTAAGAGATAATATTAATTTGTCAGTAAATGTGTAATTGTAACTAGACACAGATTTGGCAAGCAGACAAAGAAAACATCCACACAGACGAATTCCATGCCAAAAAATAAAGAAGCTAAACTGAAGAAGATAAATTGCACCCCATCAGCAAGCTGGCCAGGTAGAGCATGAGTTGTGCTCTCTGGCCAGCAGAAACTCAGGGCCAGCCCACAGATTTGTTCCATTTCTGACAACAGCACAACCCTCAAAGAAATCAGAATGCAATAAACAAATAAATGTTAGAGTTACTGCCAGAAAACTAAGCCCTAGCATTTTGTTAAAAGGACATTTTAGTGCTCAGCAGAAGATAGATGTGCTGCTGTCTTACACAACCTTGACAGATCTTTATAGTGCTTTGAACACCAATTTCAAGGAGAAAAGATACTATTTATTTATAACAGCACAACTTCCTAGTGATGTCTGTACACAGGAGGCACAGGAAGGGGTGGTGCCTGCTGGTTTCTGCTCAGCTGTAAGGTTCCAAGCCCTTTGAAATGGAAGGGGCTGCTTTCAAAACTCAGACACCACCCAGAAGGACCATGTGCTGTTAGGCTCATTTCAGAGCTGAGGAATCATGGCCCAAGAAGCACGTACACCAGCAGCTCTGCTGTTGACAGCAGAATTTTGCAGGAAAGTAAAATATAGCTATAGGGATCCCAAGCTTCTTTTAAGTATAGATGTCTTCAATTTACCTTCCTTCTTACTACTGGCAACAAGGTTACCTCTGAAACCACATAGGCATTTTCTCCTTTTTGGTAATCTAATATGTTTTTACTCATAGATACCTTCTCATGGCTTTCTTTAAAGAACAAAGACCAGTTTTGGGCCATGCATACTTAACACTCAAAAGTGCAGAAGGTTAACAGATTAAAAAATAAAAAAGATCAAAAGAGGAAAATAATCACAATCATCCACTATAAACTACTGAACTAGTATACTGAGCTATATGGGAGCATTATGTGGCTTTCCAAGGGAAATAAAATGATGTGGATGTTGAGCCCTGTATTATGTTCTAAATTTCCATGTAATACTAGACAGGAACACTGTGAGATGCTGAATTTTGTTTTCTCTAAGAGTTGAGGAAGTTAGGGTTGACCTTGCTGCCATGCACTGTAATTACCAAAAGGAAGCCTCCAGATTATTTTTTTACAAATCATTCTGCTGAAAGGACAGTAAAGAATATTCTCCTTTTCAAGTGTGATGAGTAATACACGACTAGAATGAATTCATTTAGACAAAGATGCTGCTGTTAACTTGCAATGTAGGGTTGACTTTTGCTACTCTTGTATTAGCAAAGCTATGCAGTGTAGAGGACTGACTTCCATCTGCTCACTCTGTCTCCATGCAGAATTCCACTTTATATTTTCATTAGTAAGGAACTATGGTGTTTGAGTCAGATAAGGAGACTAGTACTGATCTCCATGCTACTATTTTATCTTATATATTGTTGCTGTGTTTGCAAAACCTCAGGCATAGATTTCATTCATAGTTTATATTTTCACCAGAAATTCAATCAAAATGCAGGTCAGAATAGGGACAATTACATGTATGATGTATTAGTACTATTTTCCCTCTGGACATGAATTATTTGTGCTTCATGACTGTGATGTCCATAGCAGAAAACAGAGACAGCCATATCAAACTTCAGGAGTCTACTGGCTGCTATCAGACTGCACATGCTTCTGTGCACCATAATATATGCTGAACACAGCTGAGCAGGACAGCAGGCCTAGAGGAGACTTCAGAAGCCCAATTATCATTAGTCTGTGTCAGTAGAGAATATACAGATGATTTCTCTGCAGGTGAAATTAAAATGAACTTATCTAACTTTTTAAAACATTTTGCATCTCCTTCAGAAAGAAGAAAAAGCAAATTTACAGTAAGTATAATATGCTACATGGCAAATATTTGAGCTAAGCCAGGTTGGTGACTGAATTTATTGGGAAAAGATTTCATTAAAGAAAAATACCGCATAATTGTTGTTGCAACTCCTGCAATGAAACCATTGAAGCTTACAAATTTCATTGTAGAACTGAGGACAAAATTCTGTTATACTTTCATGTTGCATCATCCTTAACCATGCAAGATTTCCCTTTTTCTTCGCTTCCAAATTTTCAACTGCAATAATCCATTAAAATTGTCACAGGCTTCTGCAGTGTCTGATGAGACAAAAACAACAAAAATGCATTGTGACTATTGCTAATTAAAGAAAAGGCCACTATTGTCTTCTCTATGTTAGCCTATGCCAACTTTATCTAAAATTCATATTTTTGAGTTAAGAGGAGGCTTAGATCTGTCAGCTTCCTAGAGTTTGCCTTGGTTCACTTCTTTCTTTTGTCTTCCTTAGATATGACTGCACTTTTGAGAAGGTTATTTTACACTAATATCCTCCTAATACATGAATCCAAAACAAGCAACTGTTTCTCATATAAAACCCTTTCAGTACAAGGATGATAAAGCAAAAGGAGCAGAGGTAGCAAAAGCACATTTACCTAATTGAAAGTAATATCTAGTAAGTCTGATGACCTTATCTTCGTCCAAGACCCCTTTATTATCTGTGGATTAGTTTTTTATATTGAGTAAAATTATGCTCTGGGAAATAATCATCCAAACTGTATTTACACTGAAGTTTTTGCAAGTATTAGTATACTTAATTAGTATACTTACATCCTTCTAATATTCAGGACCTCCTCCCCAGAATCTACAAGCATCAAGCAAGTCTTGAGACACAGAGGGAGATGAAATTGTCTCTCTCTAAAAACAGGATGAGGCAGTTTGCCCCAGTGAAAATATAGCAAAAACCTACTCATCATACAAACTACAAATACAGATTCCCATTTTGGGAGGAGAAAGCTCCAGTGCCCTTTGTGCAACAATTCTGGCCAGATCTAGCCCTGAGAAACAGTGTCTGCTTGAGAGACAGATGTATTAAACAAGGTAATCTTGATCCTTGCCTAGGCTGGCATGCCAAGCAGTATGAAACATCCTCACAAGCCTTAGCCAGACTTTTCCTGTTAGTATAGGCAGTGTCCTTTGTAGTCCCTTCCATTCTGGGACCCACACACAGGCTTCTACTGCCCAGGGTCGAATCTTGCGATATTCTGTGATTGTAATACATGAAAAGGTAGAAGGACTAAATTCTGCCCCTAAATTATTTTCAGTAAATGGACTTCTTAGCTTCAGGTGCACTGATAGATAGCATACAGCTTTCCTTTCCAAGTGGCTCCGGTGTTCCCTCTCCTTTCCAAGATTTATCAGTATCCCAGTCTACTCATGTTTAACATTTTCATCCAGTCACTGCCAAACTTCTCTTCATGTGAGATGCTTCCAGTCATCGGTGCACCAAACATTTCACTGATCTTCTTTCAGTCATTTAAAATTCCCTCTCAGGGCACGAATTATGTTTATTGGTTTCCAGAGAAGTTTTTAAGCATCCTCTCCTCTGAACACTTCCACTAGTTTTACTGTTTGATATTGCAAATTCACCAGATTATGCAGTGATTCTTTAAAATGTCACAAGTTAACCAGGGCCAACACTAAATGACAGAATTCAAGAAGGACTGAATATTGGAGAAATATTGCTTGCATTCAATGCAGATTATTTATCCCCAAAATTAAAAACTGAAACCATGAGATAAAAAGGGAACTGGATGAGGAAAATACAACGTATTTCAACCAGAATAAGTTTTTACCAGTTTGCAGGTAGCTGAAATCTGCTGGTGCTTACAGTCTATCTACCTAAATGTTTCAAACACAGACGTCACTACTCATTTCAGAGTAGTTTGATTTCAGTTTACACAATTTCTAGTCCCCCTGGTGACTGCTACTTGATATTAATTCAGAGCAAAATTGAATGTCACTCTACTGTCTGTTCTTCATTGTTGCATGCCAGTCTGAATTTGGTTGTATTTCTGTGGCAGGTAAATCCTGTTTACCTATATCACCACGGATTTGTGATACCTAATTACTGCTTTAAAACCTTTCCTAGATCACCGATTTAAAAAAAAAAAACAAAAAAAAACCTTCAGCCCTCCTAAGAATCATAATACAGTGCTCCTAATAACATCTTCAGTTTGAAAGCCCTACATTTCCCCTGAGTAGAGCTGAACAAGAAAGGCATTATCATTATGCTTGCTTTTTTTTGTTTGTTTCCTGGGTTTTTTTTTTAAGCATGTAGATCAGCCAATTCAACCATCACTGTGGTTGAATACACCAGGCATAAACTCAGTTCCTCCTAATACCAGTCTGTTACCAAAATAGGTCTCTGACAGAAAAAATGTGTTCTGTATGAAGTCTATATATGGACCACAGAAGCACCTAAAGTCACTGTAGTCTGGCTCTTGATGAACTGGAGATAGGCATTTGTATTTTTTTTTCTATTTTGCATGCTGAAACATCTTTGCAGCTGGGCTCAAAAAAGAAAATCCTAAAGTACTTCAAGTGGAGTAGAGAGAAATCCAAAACTAGATTTTGGCTCTAAAGTTTTACCAGTACTCTAATGCTAGATCTCATAGACCACAGAAAGTGTTAAGAATTAATTTCAGATATTTCTACTGGACTGCTGGGGAAAGAGTGGAAGGAAAAAGAAAAAAAACATACTGTTCTGGGCTCTACCAGAACAAGGAGCCTCACCAGCAGCAGAAAATACTTGTGTGTATCCCAAGAATTCTGTTCACCAAAAGAAACTAGACACCACCATATTGAAGGAATCTTGAGCTGCTCTGTAAGATATATTTCCTTCTTTTTTTTTACTAATCCAAGTCCTCAGATGCTACTTCTTAGCAACATATGCAGTTTCACTTTATGCCTTTCCAAATACACGAACAGGAGGCTTATTGTTTTTATCTCCAGAATCATGAACAGTCACTCCTCTTTATTAAAAAAGTCAGTTTTTTTCCCATAACTTGCAGTCCAGTGGTTTACTCTAGATTATTATGATCTGTATTTTAACATCTTACATCAGTAGAAACAGAATGAAGGCGTTTATCAGTACATCTACCATTAGGCAGATGTACTGTACTATTTAGGAGCATAGTCCATGTCTCATTAAAAAACTGGCTATTTATCTCCAAAAATGTAGAGCCAGAAATCATTCTATAAAGGTATTTTCCCCAAAAAAGAGTTTTGGAAAAATAAAATGAGATTTTCTTGGTCTTAATTAAAAGCTAATTTCAATGAACGTAAAATAAAAGAGAATATTTCTTTTTCAAAATCAATCTCCATATATTTTTCTTCTAAATATACACTCATATCTATAAAAAAATCAAAACCTCACAAATTCAGTTATAAAAAATTCAATTCACTTTTTTGGGCTGTCACTCTACTTTCTGTTGTACTTCTTCATCAGACACGTTGAAAGAAACCTTGTTTCTTGAATAAACCCCATGATGTCAGTGACATGACTGCCATCCCTGGAGATTTCCCACACTAGCTATTTGTTCTAGCTGTTAAAGACTTTTTCTTCATGTCTAACTTAAGAGTTTCCTTTCCTACCTTTAGACCATCATTCCTTGTCATGCCATTTTATCAGACAATGTAATTCCTTTAATTAATTTTTATTGTTACTTTGATGGTGTTTATAAACTTGTGATCATGTTTCTCTTGAGTCTTCTCCTTTCTAAATGATAAAATGTTGTTATTTCCCCGATGTTTTGTTCCAGCCAGGAATAGGGCAAACCAGGGGTGCAGCAAGCCACAGCCCCAGCTACCTTGTTAATTTTCAGATAAACCTTCTCTTTTGCTGCAAACAAGACAGGGTACTGGAGGAGACACACAAGACTCAGAAATGAAGTACGGAATTGTGCTGAGCTGGAAATTTTAGTGTCTCAAATCAAAGTAAAATAAATGTTTTTAAAAATGTGAATATGAATCTTGTAAAGAGGAGTGATAGATCAAAATGTATCATCATACAGGTACACAAAAAAAATCACTTTCTACAAAGGCTCCACCCCTATTAAATTATCTTCTATGAAGGGAAAAGAGCTTCACTGAGAAAAAATTTTGTTCTGCTGAGGAGTACCAAATTGGTAGAAAGAAAGATACAGCAAGAGTTGGGAAAACTATAAAATAAACCCTTAACAGTTATGATTGACTAGGTATCTCTGATGTCATCATTGTTAGGACTACAGCATGGTATAGTCATCTAAACTAATTTGAAAAAAAAAATCCGTACAAATAAGCAAGCCAGAAATAGGAAATGAACAGTGACAGTAAGCAAGAGCTGGGCATATTTCTGACTATTGTGCTATCTTTGTACCACAATAGATGCTATCTGCAAACATAATTGTGATTCAAGTTACACTTTATTCTGCAAAGGTTCAATCCCTTTTACTTCAGTAATCCTATTTCACTTCCTAACCCTTTTAAGCTCCTTGATTTGCTATAGACATCAAATCCATGCCCCAGTATTTTTGTCTGGCTAGTATACATCATATAATATGCTATTTTACAACTGATGGACAGAAGTCCTTAACTGAATTCATTTTACAAGATAAATCGGATATTGAGTACAAGGGAATGTTATCATTTGACAAAATCACTTCAGTAAATCTATCTAGCACATTAGATATGGTCTCTTCCAAAAAAAGGTTTAGATAAGAGGTCATGTGCTGGCCTCAATACCATGATAAAGAGCCCTGTGCCCATATATCAGTGGCTATATCTATATATCTATATCCATCCATACAGTGCCAGTGGCATATTCACAGAACCTTTCCCACCTCCTCATCACCTTTCCTTATTGTTTTCTTTTTCTTTTTGTATATTCAGTTAGTAAGGGGTTAACACGGATAACACTGAAATAGTGTGGATTTGTGCAAACAGAATAAAAGATTAAGCTGATCACCTTTCCATATATTTCTCTGTGTGTGCCCTGTCAAGGATGGATTTTCTGGGGGAAGAAGAAATGTGGAGGTCATATAGAACAACCTCATAGTGCTATGCAGAAGAGGGTGACATTCAGCACTGTGTGGGTATGTATATGTTTGCTCACTGCTGTATTTTTCTCTTAAATTTAACTTATTGGAATTGAATTACAGTGACCTTTCTCTAAGTCCTTTCTGATTCTTCTCAGTATGTAATATATGTGCGTGTATATATATACAGACAGATAAATATTTCAGTTCTAATAACTAGAAGAACAGAATCATAGCCATTTACACAATTCCATTCCACACCTGTAATTTCAGCAATACAAACAATACATATCTTTTTTTATTTTTTATTTTCTCCTTTTTTTTTTTTTGAATATGAAACAAGACAGAGGAAACACATTTCCACACTGCCATCCACTGATAAACTCACTAGGACTGTTATTAGCCAGATTCCATTTGCAGCCTGTGTGGCGTGCTGCTGGGAGTGCTGACAGCCAGAGCAGGAATAATGGTTTGGGGTCAAATTCTGCTCAGCTACCCAGGAGGAGCTCTCCAAATAACTCTAGTGACTTTGAAAGAAAAGAGTACGTGTGTTGCCACAAAATCCCAACATGCATCAGGACACAATGTAATCATTGAGCAGAGCATCTCCCTTCAGTAGATATAAAATTAATGTTTTCTGATAATATTTTAGAAAACAGTCTCATTTTCAATCATGTTAGGCCAGCTACAGTGACTGCTGAAGCCAACTAGAGTCCTAAAAGAAGCCAGCTTGAGCTCTCTCTGGTATCAGTTATGTTCTTATGTTGAAGGCTTTCAAATATTTCTTTCCTTATTTCACAGACATCGGTCTGATTTTACATTACCAGTGTCACTATGAAAGCTGAAGTAGGAACAGAATTATTGTATAGTTGTTGAATAAAAGAGAGTCAAAAGAAGAAGCAACACTGCTCTTAGGTCTTATCTCTCTTGAAGTTGTTCCTTCTGTTCATTTATTTCTGGCACCATTTCAAATATAAGGAAATAAATGTGCAAGTTCTCTCTCTAGTAAAAATCTCATTTATAGGGTAACCATGTACATATTTGTTTCTCTAAATTTTGTCTTTTATAATTCTTAATTATTCAGCCTAACACTCTCTGTTTAAATACATTTGTTTCAAACAGCTGCAAAAACAGCCCACTACATTATCTTGCATGTCTAGCAGAGTTTTTTCTTTTTCATTAATAGCCTGTTTTCTTTCCATGCCAAGATTTATCCACACTGCTGCTTGCAATTATTATTATGTGCAAACATCAACATACCTGTGGGGCACTGTTGTAATGAGGATCAAGAAATTCCACTTAAAAAACTGGAAGGGGAGGAAGTGGGAGGTATTAGCACCACATTTCACTTATAAAGATACTCCTCTGCCAGTCAAAGGAAATCAACCAATGTTACTTTTTGTTTCCAAAAATGCATAAAAATTAACTGTAAGTAAAGCCTTTTTTTAAACAAAGGAATACCCAACAGATTTAATTATGAGAGAAGACTGTGACACTTTTGGAATAAATATGACACTATATTCAAACCTTTAATGTATCCTTCCTACACTAGAGATTGCTGAACTGGCCCCACTGCCACAGAAGAGTCAGAAATTTGATTCTTAATGTCACAATCACAGCAATTAGCACATAGTGTCTGGATTTTGACAGTTCAGGCAGAGGCTGAAGAGTCTGTTAAGTATGATCTACTGAGAGGGGGAAAAAAAGCAAAACCAAAAAAATCCACAGACAAAAACCCCCCTCAAAACAAAAGAAAACTCAAACAGAACTAGAGCAGTCCTCTAGAGCTTATTGTACATATGCAGAGGAATTGTTTCCTCTAAGTGGCTCAGCTTCATGACCTGTAGTGTAATCAGTAAACCCTGCTGCTGAATCTAGGCTTAGTAAATTTTTTCAGAAAGAGTTGTTTAAATACTGAGTTAATTTTCATCATCACATCAAAATGAATGTTTGGATGACAAGTTGAAAATTGGTTGCAGTGTTTCTTGTGGGAGAACAAGAATTAGAGACAGGACCACTGAGAACTCTTCCTTTGGACTTGAGCTGGTAACAGGGAGTGTCTTTTTGCTCTCTCTTTGCTTTACTCTTTCACCTGACGAGGACAATTTTTTTAAGGGAAAAGGAAACTGCATTACTGGATATAAAATTTGTAATAGGCTAAAAAATTATCCCTTATTATCTGAATGAGGTAACAATTCCTAATGTTCTATGGTTTATCATGGGTGTCATCAGCCATTCCTATTCTGTGTTGTTATTCTGAATAAAAGAACCTGTACAAGAGCAAGTTGTATTATAAATGCATTTTAAAGTGCTTCAGTTTAAGGGAAATTGAAAGAGATGTGAGTATAAAAGACCATATTGTCTGTTCTATTCCATCAATTTTTTTCAGCATCAGGCAGAAATACAGCTATATATCCATTTCTTACTTAAATATTTCTGCAAATGACCTGCTTTGAGTGGACAGCTGATGGAAGGCTACAATGCTGATGCAAATTCTTACCGGTTAACAAACCTGCAAGGTCTGTTATAAACTAGCACAGATCATTTCAGGTCCAAGGTTAAAGTATGCCATGCAGTCTGCTACAGAGCAGGCTCAGGAATCAGGGAGAGAACATGGGATCTTTTAGTCTTCCTTTTTTAGCTCCTGGGTAAAATGGGGAGGAAGAATCAAGAGTGTGTCTTGAGCCAAGATTTCTTCTCAATTTTCATCTGTTGCAAAGTACTGCCACTCTTTCAGCTTCTGCTGTTCACTGGGAAAGGACTGAGTATAATTTGGCATCATTTAGGGTATATTTTAAAAGTTTTTTTCTTCTATTGTGGCAAATCTGGATAATGAAATGGGCTTCATGGCTAAAACATTACCTGCTTTGAAGTTCATGGGATTGGATTTCTTGACTGGGTGTTGGGGAAGATGAAAATGGAAAATTTATAAATATGACTGCCTGGCAAAAGATTTTGAGAATATGGAAACTATAAGCAAGATTGAAATGAAAGCTGTCTTTGAGATACCAAACCTTAGTTACTGAACAACTAGAAAACAATAGCATGGCCAGCGAGAAGTAATCCCCTCATGATTGAACAATTCCTTCTGCTTGCAGACAGGTCCAAAGGCCAGAAAAAGACCCTGCTAGCTTGGCAGAGGGGTCCAAAGAGTAGTTTTTAGGGTTTAAAGTGTAACACAGTATGGTAATGTGGTGATTCTTATAGGCTGTATGTAAATGCTATAGGATTTGTATCTTGTATTAGATTGGTTAGTGAAAATTAGAATATTCAACACAGAAGAAGATTTACTGTATTGTAAGGGGAACCTCTCTCTCTTACTTGCTTTATTCGTGCTCTCTCTCTCTTACCTCTCTTATTCTTGCTCTTGCCTCTTTTACATTTACTCTCTTACTCTACTGCTCACAGCCCTGCTCTGAGCTGCGGCTCGCAGCTCCAAGCAGGGCCCTTTCACCCATGCCCTTAGCAATAAACCACAAGTTCCAACACTTTGCTTTAGAGATCTCTCCATTTGTCCTGACCGTCTGGACCCGCAGCTCCTACAACTGGGAAAATGTGAACATGCTACTCAGCATGTTAGAGTGCACAAACTCTGCATCTCTTCATCATTCAGCAGTTTTATTTTACAGCAGCTGCAGACCATACTTTCTGTTTAACACAGGACAAAATTTCATTTTAAGTTGTCAGTACACACATATTCATGAAATAAATTAAATAAGAGGTTGTGATGAACAAACATCTGGTGAATAAACATCTCAAGACAATATATTCAAACTAATTCTGGAAGGAGAGTTAATAAAATTAGAATGTCATCCTCTCCTTTATGTGTGTTCTTTTTCATTTAGAAGTAGGATTTATGTCACTTAACTGTGTGCCTACTTTGGACTTGTTATTGTGCTCTAACCTGTGGAGAGAAATGAGCGCATCCAGAGGGAATTAATCCTATTCTGTACTAGAAATCTATTTCTGGCTATAATGGCCCACACTGAAAATATCTTCAGTGACTAAAGAGCTGTCTATATAATCACCTTAGGCTGAACATGTAATTTTCACACAACTGAAGTTAGGTGAGACATATCCTATTAAAGTGTTCAATGAAGCTATGTTCATGCCATTTTCTGGGCTAAAAGAAAATGGTTATCCACAAAATTCAAATGTAGATTTCTGTGTTATCAACAAATAACTCGTTTTTAATGAAAGTTTTCACTAGTTGTCAAGGAAGTATCAAGCCATCTACTTTCATGCTCTCCTCCACTTTGGAGGTGCATAGCCCTCCATCAACAATAGCCATTGTTCTGTGACTAAAGCAAATTTATAAAAATTACTGCTCTGGATTCTTAAAACATAACCTATACAGTGACGAATCATAGTAAACAAGATCTGACCTCTTGAAGGATGGCAGGTAACATAATTTTGTTGTTAAAGGGGGACCTTAATTACCTTCCTGTACCTCCTTTTGTATAGTTGTTATGGACAAGTCTATAACACTTGCTTCCAGAAATATAAGCCAGACAAAATTAAACTCTTAACTTCACCTTAAGTTCACTTCAGCATCTGTAGAAGTACAAAGCAGAATACAAATCTGTTGATTATTAAAAAAAAAAAAAGTATTCTGCCACTAAATTATCTAAGTAACATATAGTAATTTCTAGCTGTTAAGAAAATCTAGAGAGATCTTTTTCAAGTGTTATGCAATTCTGTATGCAAGCAGTCTGTGATGGTAGCTCAAGGTACTTTTTTCTCATTGCCAAACAAAAAACAAGCTTCTTTCATTTTCTCTAATCTAGTCTTATATAGACTATCCTCTTAAATGGGACTAACACTATCTGAGATATATTTACATTTTTACCAGAAGATTAAAAATGCAATTTGTAAGTCAAAAGATTTTTTGAAATTATCTCAGACAGTGCTTTCCAAAGCCACCCGAGAGAGATCACGATTCTATTTTTATGCCAGGTCCTCTGTCAAATCATTCACACCATCACTATAAGATTTTGTGCTGAAAAGGAAGGCAGCAGTCCTTTTTTGTGTGTGACAGCCACATCAAAAACCTGCTTCTTTAGCTAAAAAATGTGAAATGTTTTATATGTTATTGGCATGAATGCACCAGTCAACACAGCTCTGCAAAGATATGAACAATTTCTTTTTCTGTTATGTTTCCTTGCTACCCCCAGGTAATGTATGTTAGGTAATGTTTTCTGTGTCTGATCTAAATGGTATTTAGAGTTGCTAAAGCAGACATTTAAGATCAAATTGTAATTATTCATGTTCACATGACTGGAAATACCCAGTTTGGTTTCTAGTGCATGACAGAGCCATGGATACGGCAACAAAGAGGAGAGGACCAAGAACTGAGGCTTTGACATTTCTGAAATGAAGTACGGCAGAGAAAGGGTGCTCTTTAATGTTTAAAACTGAAAAAAAACCCCAAACATGATTACTGTTATTGTCCCCTTCTGTGCTTACTTGCACTCTTTGTGTAAGACACTGCAGTGAGAGACTACACCAATGGCTGAATATCTTCTCTTATCTTGTAACCTGATGTATCTGCTAAAATACTTACTATGTTAATTCCAGAAGACTGAAAACTCTCATAAGAATGCTCATGCATATTTCAAACCTTCTTCTGTCAAGAGGTGCATCCTATCTTCTAAAATTATGTGCCCTGAGCCACAAAAGTGCAATTTCCATTTACTTTGTCTGAGATTTGTCAAAGGGGTATAACATTCTACAGTGCAGAATGGGCATGCACTGCATTTCATATATTCTTGCCTTTTCATAGAAAAATCACACACAGTAAATGTTTTCTGTTGACTCAGGATAGTGAGAGCAAACTAGATAGCATAAAAATAGAAAACTATGTGAATGCACACTGCTGAAGCTTGAAGAAACTGATTCAATCAATTTTTTCCTTTTTCTTTTTTTTTCCTGCTCATTATGTAAGAAGCAGACATACCACACAGATGAGCACGGTGTGAATGCTTGTATTAATAAGTTCTCCTCAAAGTATGCTTCCAAAAATATTAATTTGCTCAAATTATTTGTAAATTGGGTAAATCACTTTAACAAACTAAAATCCTGTAGAGTTTGACTCTAAATCCTATCATAGGTCATATTCACAAGTTTTAAAAGGCGCACAACTGACATGAACAAGTGATATCAACTTATACCTGCTGAGCAATAATATGAAAACAGATAAGGCATACCTATGTGTTATCGAATATGAACAGAAAGACACCTCAGTAGAAATCCCTTAGTGTTCAGAGGAGGCTAAGCACACTTGCAAAGTCTTTTTAATGGCTGAAGAACCCTGCAATTAGAAGAATGACACCATTTTTAACCGCTTTAGCAGAGGAGACTATACTTAGTATAATGTTGTGTTACTAGTGTTTTCCACAAAGTTCATTGTTTATTTGTAGCCATGTGATGCAGACATCACTGAGTTTAATACAATTAGAATTTAATTACTATTTCAGTGTTTACATGCTGTGTTTTATCCCACAGACATGAGAAGCATCTGAATGTGAAAGGGTTTTGCGACTGTGTCAGAGCAAGAACATTTGTATTGTAATGTGTGCTCCAGTCTTGCACCAAATAGAGAAACTGATCATTGTATCAGAGCCTAAAGGAAAGATAAAACTATGATATTTGGGAAACAGAAACATTTTCATTGAGTGCTTTATTGCTAAACCATAGAAATATATTAAAAATGGCTTTTCTACTTGAATTTAATGAATTCCAGTAAGCTTTATGTATCTTTCAGAATTTTTTATTTCAAGACTATCTTATAATATTTTATAAGATACAAAGACAGATGTGAACATAAAATATCATTAATGTTTCTAAGTATTTCATTATTCATGTTAATTTTGAAATTCCTTAAGGATATTAAATCTTAAATCGAATTACTGACTGTGAGAAAAAGAACCTGGTCTTTGTTTCCTGAGGCCAAAAATAAAATCTTCTTCTCCATTTCCAGATGACTTTTTGGTCACAGCTGACAGTATCAATGACTTGTTTCAGTTTGAAGATTAGGAATTGCAGGTGGAGTCCATGACTTTGAAAGCTGAGAACATGTAAGAAGTTTCTTGCATTTCACCACAGCCGATGGTCAACTCAACAATCCTAAAAGAGAGTTATAATAATCTAGAGAAAAAAATAATGAAAAGGTTAAAAAATCACTCAATAGGTACAAGAACTAAAAGGATTTAGTGCCCAGGATTTGTAGATGAAAAGAAATCTGAAAAGATCAGCAAGAATGCTGACACTTGGCAGAAGCATATCTATGTGAGTGAAACTTTGTATTTAGCAATATTTCTTCATTATATCACTGTAATGTTTCTAAAGCTACTTATTGCTCACCATGACTGAGAATATGCATTGTAGCTGGAAGGGCTGAAGAGAAAGGTAACCACAAGAAGTGTCCTGGCTGTCCTTTACACCACAGTGAATGACTGCCACTGTCACCCAGAGAGGGTACCTGGAAGCTGACACAGACCTGCAGGAGATGCTTACAGAAGTGAAGGCCAAAGTTTTTTCTAGAGGAGTAAGGACAGGATAATGCAAATGAAAGGTGATTCAATCATGTGAAAAGCTGGAGATGTCTTACCACTGGGAGAATTTATTTAAGAATTAATTCTCTTAACTGTTGAAATCTATGTAAGCTGAGAAAATACACAGAAAAGACAAATGTTCAATTACTAAATTGCTGAAGAATGGTGTAAAAAAAATCATGTGGTGTCCATGCATTATTTCACTACAAAGGGAAAAGAAAATCAGTCAATCAAAAACATAGGAAATAGATGGATGTAAAGAGGAGGAAAATGATAACATCTATAGGCTAAAAGGTGCTAGGAATACAATCTTTGATAGACTGAAATCTAATATACTTGGAAAATTTGGTGAGGGCAGTAACAAAACTTGTGCACTCTTGCAAGGAACAAAACAGAAGAATCTGAATTACTGCAATAGAACATATAAAAATATTTTACAAGCAGCAGAGAGATAAGAATAATAAAAGATAGCTTCTGAAAGATATCTATTATTAAAGAGGTAGAAATAAAAGTGATGAAAAAACATTAAGTAAATAATGTTCCAGAGAAAAGGGATTGAGCCAATTAAACTATATCAAGCCCTGGAAAATCACTTTAAAAAGTTTGATCCAAGGTCTAAAATTAACTTTAAATACTGCTGCTGTCTCAATTCCTATGACAATTCATTTACATTATGCATAAGATTAAAATAGTCCTGAGAACACAGGGTGGAACAGAGATATCCCCTACTGCACTGGACCATGCAATTGTTTCTTGTTCACTTTTTTGTGCAGCTGGTGTGTTCTGAGGATCTCTGACCATTGATTAATCTAAGTACTCTGGCTATGAAATAGGTACAGTTTTCTCAGAAGCTGAACTGCTTCTGTGTATAAGAAGGAGTCACAGAAGTTCAGTCATAGAAGTTCACTGAAGAACACCTGAGGAACTCAGAAGTTCAAAATGTCAATGCCAAAAGTGACAAGTTTTGGGACATAAGCTTTTTTAATTACTGTGTTGCATGGTCCAGCAACATGTTCTCATTTTACCAAAAATCTACCCTAGGTGCCAAAGAAAACTCTCTGAAGGTTAGCTGGACTCAGCAAGATTTTAAAAACAGTTTGTTGAGACTTTCAGTTTCACAAATCTCTTCAGCACAGCAGAGACATTTCTTACGGGCTTATGGGTTTCTTATGGGTTTAGGTCATCTTCTCTTACTGGTAAGTATGAGGAAAGACAGAATACCTTACACTTCCGTGTACAACTTCTGCTCTAAGTAAATCAACATAGCTTGTGGAGAGGAAGAGTTTGAGATACAAAGGAGACAAAACAAATCAAATTATTAATAGCACATTTTATTAGACAGGTTAAGGAAATGGGTCCTGCTCTTCAAATACCCTACCTTTCTACTCCTGGCCTATTGCTAATGGAACACTTCAATGATTTATTTTTCAAAACAGATATAAGAATGGCATATATTTATGAATATGGTGCTCCTTTCTAAATTCATTTACAAGTCTGTGTATACAAATTTGAAGATATGTAAACAACTGCATGTTTACCTCAGGTGAAGCTAATAAATATTTAACGTATTCTAGAGCAAAATAACTTTTTCAAGCCAGTGCCACAGCTGAATCTAATCCTTGCTGACAGACTGTATTTTCACAATTATTTTTAAAGGCCTGTTTCTCTTCATTTTATTAGTGCATGATAAAGTCAAGCCCTAAGGCATCCAATTTCTGAGTTAAATGATGAAATATAGTAGCTTCTGAAGAGGACTAAATTAAAAACATGGAAATAATGTTGGGAAAGAAAACCTCCACACAGTGATTTTTTTAGAGACTTGGGCTCTTACAAGGAGTATATAATAACTCTAAGGTGACAAGATTTTATTGACAGCCCATATGTTTTAGTTCCATTTCTATGTCTTTCAGTTGTACTAGGTACATACTATTACAGAATGTGGGAGGATGGAATATTAATCCCTCTGACGTTGTGCTGTTTACAGTCAGTTAAGACACTTGGTAGGAAACCCACTGACAGAGGCAACAAGCTGGCAAAGCAGCAACAGCTCTGCCAAGGGTGAGAGGATGCACCCTATCAATCAAAACCTCTTCATGTTGGAGTTGCAACAACAGGGACAGAAATCTGAACAGAAAAACACCCTATCATTTCAAAATATACCTTTCTGTCTAACAAAAAAAAAAAATGAAATGAGTAATTGTCCCTGTTATTGGGGTAGGAGGCAGAGTTTATCACTACTCCACATAATCTAAGTCATTATGTCTTGTCATGTAAGCACAGGTGGAAGCAGAAGTGTGGATGCTCTTCACTCGCCTGGAGCTTGGGGAGAAGTAGCCTTCATCCAGGACTGCACTGTCATCACTGCAGGTTCACTGTTCATCATTTTTCCAGCTGGGTGGAGCCCAGGCCTTGAAAAGGCAGCTGCTGTGTAGGGCATTGCCATGGGGGTAGCCCAGGAGCCAGCACAGTTGCAGTCCCAGCCCAGGAGCTGCCAAGAGAGACCCTGCAGCCTGCACACCTCCCTGGGTCAGCACAACAGCAGCGCAGGCTCCTGTTCCAGAGGGTGCCATTTTCCCAGGTTTCTTTTTGCTTTGTCTCTGTCTCCCCATCATCTCTCTGGTGGGGGGAGTGCTTTGGCCTACAGAAATTCATTTACCATGCTATCTCCTTTGCTCTCTTGGCCCATGAAGGATAACGCAGGAGCATCCCTGCCCCCCACCATATTGTCTGTCTCCTTCGGGCCACGTGGTGTGGGAACAGCAGCTGTCTTAGCTTTGTCCCACTGGTAAATGCCTTTCTGTGGGTAGAGCACCTTTATTTGTGTACTTTCACTGCGTGCTGTTGTTATTTGTGATTTTAGTAAATTGTTGGTTTTAATTTATAGTCTCTCAGTATTGCCCCCTTGTCAAGGGGGGATAATGGACAAGGGAGTCCCTGAGGGTACACCACTAGTGACTTTCATCTAAATGGACTTTATGCCACTGATCACAACCCTCTGGTCCTGGCTGTTCAGCAATCTTTTAATCCTTCCTCACTCTCTGTTTATGTAACCCAGATTTTGTTATCTAATCTGTGATGACATCATGGAAGACTCCATCAAAAACCCTACTAAAGTCAAAGCAAATACACACTTTTCTCCCTTCATCTACCAACCTGGTCACCTCACTGTACAAGGCTATCAGGTTGGTTAAGCAGAATTTTCCTTTCATAAACATACTGACTACTCCTGATCATCTTCTTATGCTTTACTGTCTTGTGCTTCTAGTGACTCAGCACTTGTGGCTCCAACCACACAGGCTGCATGGATTTCTTTACATTTAGCTGAGTTCTCCTTAATATGGTCCTCCTCTATCAAGGATTATTCTTCCTTGCTCCAGACTTTTCCCTGGTCTCAGGGGCTTGTGATTCCCAAAGGTCTTGCCAGTTGAGAGTGAAGAAAAGAAGGCACCAATTACCTCGGTTTTTCCCATACCCTTTGTCTGCAGCTCCTTTTCCTATGCAGCACTGGGGCCAGGTTTTCCTCAGTGTTCCTTTTGCTGTTTATTTACTCACATAATCCTTTCTTTTTATCCTTCTTATCCCCTTGCTAGATTCAATTCCAGGTCAGCCTTGGCTTTCCTAACCCCATCCCTCCATGATCAGATAACTTTTGCAAAGCAGCCAACTCATGCTACACCCTGGCACAGTGCTAAGTTCGAAGGTTGGAGCACGTTGCTCAAGGATTTGTGGGGCTTGGATTCTGCAACCTGTCTGTGCTATCAGTTCCTGAACTTAACTGCTCTAACTGTGAAGATACTTAAATACTTCCAAAGAGAGTCTAAGTCCATTGTCTCTAACTCCATTTCAGGAGGGAAAGACCTCCTTAAGCCTAAACAAATTTGGCTTCAGAGCCCCTCTTCCTACACCATATTCCTCAGGCCCCCAACACCTTAGTGGCCCTATCTTCTTTCCAGTTTCCTGATGTTTCTCTTCTACTGAAGTACCCAAACTGGACAATTGTAACAGGTTAATAATAAGAGGTTTTAAATTATGGTCACCTTCAAAATTTTCACCTCTTCTGAGTAATTCCTTTAATTAAAGAAAATAAATTCTGACATTACTAAAGGAAAAACTATGCTGACATACAAGAGTTAAACAATTATTCAATCTTTCTAGCTAGCCATCCTCATCTGAGATGAGATGGTTTGGGATATTTGAGAAACAATTTAAACTGGAAACTGAATCAACAGTTTCAGAAAACTGAAACTTGTTAATTGAATTAGGGTAAATGTGAAACCTTCTTGTTCAAACACCTTTTCTGCCTGCTCAGACTGTGAAATTCTTGTATGTCTGTTTTGCTTTCCAACAGCCAAGACAAAAGGAATGGATTTGATAATTTTAGATGTTTTCAGCCAACACTGTAGGGTTCAGAGTCAGAGTTTTTATTTCAGAAAAAAAAATTCAATAATTTAACAAAGCTTTATTTTAACATGATCCCTTGGAAAGTTTGGACTTAGAATTTCAGGCTGATTGCTGAAACTCACAGGAAAGAATCAGGAACAAACCTATGTTATTTGCTTGCATAAAAAGGACTGAGAGCATTATTAGTAATGCTCTAAAATATTGCAATAAAAATGAAATGAAGTCATAAAAATATATGTTTAAATATCATTTAAAGCTTTAGCTAGACCTTGTAAACCAGATGATGCAAGCTTTAACATATTTTGTTCCTACATGTTGCTACTCCATTTCCTAACAGGAACTGCAATATTTTACAGTATAATAAGAAGGGTTTACAATAAAATGGTTAAAAAACTGAGTTTAAAATGCTAATTTCATATTCTCATGCTTTGCGTGAAGTGGGGACCTATGTATGATATGTTTATGATGAGAGATTTCTGACAGCAAGAAAGATTTGCCTATTTTTTTCAGAAGTAATTAAGAAACAAAGCAATAAATCGAACAACATTAGTCCTAAGCAACCTTTCCAGGCCCTAGTCTGAGGAGAGCTACTTCTTCCAAGATGTAATTATTATTTATGAATAATCTTTTTCCCATAGAGCATAGCTAGGATCATTGATTCACTTTAGAACTTATCAGTTAATGTCTCAAAGGAAGACATTTAAGCCAACAGCAGACAGGAATGATGCTGAGATGGCAATGATGTAGAAGAATTTAAACCAAAAGAGCTAAACAAAAAAATATCATCAAAAGAAAAAGGAGAGTGTGCAAAATTTACATATTTGTTCTCACCTTCCAACAAAAAAAATGTAATATAACACCAGTCTTAAAGTCTGCTTGCTCTTTCCATTAGACTTGCCTCCTTGGTTTTATCTTTTAAAAACCGGTCCATTGATTCTATGCTTAAATTTTATTCTGAGCAATTTTTTTGTTTGTCATGCTACAGAACTGATTGCACTTAGTCTGGTTGAAGGATACACATTCACATTCCCCCTTATACAAACTGAGGTTCTTCGGGTAGGATGGGGAAGAGAATTGGAAAAATGAGAACTCCTGGGTTGAAATAAAGACAGTTTAATAGGGAATGCAAATGTCACAGGCACAAGCAAAGCAAAACAAGGAATGTTCAGCCATATCCAGGAAAGGAGGGCTCCATCACACATAATGGTGACTGGGGAAGACAGATGTCCAAAGTCCCACCCTTCCTTCTTCTCTCTTTATATGCTGAGTATGATGCCATGTAATCTGGAATGCCCCTTGGGTTGGTTTGGGTCAGAAGTCCTGGCTGTATTTTCTCCCACCTTCTTCTGCACCCCCAGCCTCCTCTGGTGGGGTGGTACATGTAGCAGAAACACCCTTGACACTCTGCCAGCACTGCTCAGAATAACAAAAGCATCTCTGTATTATCACCACTATTTTCAGCACAAATACAAACCACAGCTCCATACCAGCCACCGTGAAGAAAATTAACTCTACCCCAGTCAAAATAAGCACAGATAAATAATTATGTAATAAATCACAAGAATAATAGGCCAGTGAAACAGAATTCAGCAGGCTTTTCATCTTAAAATGAAATGAGAGAATTGGGATTTGGGACATGTTCTCATCCCAGTCTTTCAGCTGAGCAGTGCTCTGGGAGTCCAGATGCTCTAAGGGTACGAGCAGATCTTCAGGGTGCTCTAGGCCAGACTACCTGTTGAATTTAGCTTAGCCAAATTGGAACAACCACTGAACTGACAAAGGCCCCCGAGGCTAAGCCCCATCCTGTGACAAAGCTACTGCTGAGCAGCCAGTCAGGCTGTTCCATGGAGAGGGCAAACATCAGCTGAGGCTACGCACAGCACAGGCATCACTGCATCCCCACCAGCAGCTCCCAGCCAGACTGACAGTATGTGAGCAGGGTGAGCACAGCAGGGATGCCCACAGCAGTGGGTTCCCCCACCATCCAGAGAAAGCTGAGGTAATGACTTAGTCTAATATCAGTCCAGGAAATCTAATCAACAGCTGGGGAGTGATGTGGACAGGGCTGGAGACAGGCAGATGAGGTGAGACTAAGGGCCCAGGCTTGGAATGAGGCTTCTGGCCAAAGCAAGAGTGGGTGGGTAGGGGTCCAACGCAAGGCTTGACAGGGCACCAGAAATATTTCATAATGGCAGGCCCAGAAGACGGGGGTTTCACTATTAGCAGGAGGAAAATGCTTTCAGCAGGGTCTCTAAACTGTCCTCCAACGTCTGTAGCAAAACATCCCAGTGTCATTAGAGTTAGAATTACCTTGGGTAACTGACTGTGAAGGAAAAGTAAATGACTGTAGACAGACCCATAAAAACAAAGAAATAATTAAATAGGTCCTTGTGGATGAGGAGCTTTTCAGAAAACAGAGCAATGGTTGAGGCTATTTATCATTGGGTAGATGGTGTTCTGACTTTACGGGAAGAATTAAAGCTGCTTATTACCTCTCCCATTTTCAGTATTGATCCTGGTGTTGTGAAAAATAGTGCTTGGATTATGATGCCAACTGGTTCCTGGGAAAGTAAACAGTACACAAACTATAAATTTCACATTTCCTTCCTGATGCAACAGCATTGCCCATCTTGCCTGTTTCACTCATGATTAGTGTTAGTTAAATTTAGAACTATTAGAACCCTAGAAATATAGATTAAAAGAGACCATCCTGCTCTCCGATTCTAACCCGCTTGATTTCTGTTCTATAATGCAATTAATAAATTACTTAGTTTAGTGTTTGAAGTAATTGGTGTTTTTGCCATCACTGTTTTTCCAAAGGCTATTCCAAGCTCTTTTTTTGCATAGCCTATAGTCAGGATGTGAAACTGTCAATACTATAACTCTCACAATCAAATGTTCCTGACATATTTTTAAAATAAATGGCTAATTTTATGACTGGTAACATAATGTTATTTATTTTATAAACAAAATGTGATCAATATCTGAATCTGTGACAAGGAAAGACCATTAAACAACTGATAACAAGGTCCCATCCTGTCAGGCAGGTATGGATGATCAGATCATCAGCATTTCCTCAGGAGTAGCACTAAGCTTCTTTCAAAGGTGTTTATTATGCAAGCTGAAAAAATGATCTGATCAAAATTAACATCTTCACTTGACATCCACATAGCACTAAAGTGTTGTAAGTAATTATGGTCGAGGGAATCTCCACCTGACAGAAATTCAAGAATAGTGAAAGTTTTCTGCCTGTATGTTTTGCATCATTCTCCATTCCTTTCCCCAACTCTTCTCCAGTCTGTGGCAGAGATATGCTAATACTTGTCCATTAATGGAAAAACATTTAAAAGAATCCTGTTTCCTCCAGCTCTGCATTTTTTAACTATCTGACCATTGCCACCCTCTATTTATTTTATATTTCATTTCTCTTTATGCTTTTGCGGCTCCAACAGTACTCCCAACAGTGAATGAAGGTCACTAGGACAGCCTTAGTACTGGCACTAGGGCTCTTCTGTGACAGCTGGTTACAAGACCCAGGAATACTCTCAGTATATGAGTGCTTGAGTGATGGAATTGCTGTGTAAATGTGGATAACCTCAAGCTACTCTTATTCATAAGAAAGATAAAAAACTGGCTCTTGGCTTGCCAATATTACAGAAACAGAAAGCTACTTTGAACCATTGTTCACCAGAACTCAAGGGAAGCTGTTTTTAGTTAGTTGCTCATTGGTCTTTTATTGTCCAAGTATTCATTAATACAACTGTATTGCATTTTTGAAAAGTAAAAATCCCACAGAGAAAGGATAGATTCCTGTACTTCAATTGACAGCTTTAACTTTGGATGTTGTGAGCTGGATCCATATCTCTCTGAACACCTGCAATTATTTTTCTGTCAGGAAATCTCATATAGTAAAAAAAAACCAAGAAGAAATCACTAAGCTACTCAGAAGGGCTTGTAATAACTTACCTCTGGTCCTTAATAAATTCCCATTGTTTCCTCTCAGTGAAATCACAATCTTACATCATGACAACATTGTAAATTCCCATTTTAAAAACCTGAGGTGAAATTCTGAGGACATAGTTTTTCCTTTCTTACATGAACTTTCACTAAAAGAGAGATGTCAAAATCGGTATCTTCTTTTAAGAGATCTGACACTTTGGTTTGTTTTGGTTTTTTTTATTTTGTGGTCACGAACATTTCTGAAATTTTTTACTAAGTCTGCTCCATATGACTATAGAATTTGAGAAAAGTCTTCCTTTCCCTAGATGTGATGCTGTTGCAATTGGTAAATGCTTGTCCTCTACGTCAGCCATTTTGAGATGTCCTACTGATTTCACAAGGATTAGTCATGTCAGTAATATTAAATGACTGCATCTGTAACTATAGAGAATTTGAAAGAATGATACATTGATTACTGTATGCTTTTAAGCACTTCTGCAGTTAACTTTATGCACTTCTTGTATTTTATGATATTTTGTTGCCTATTTACAGCAAAGTCTATTGACAATATTTTTTCAAAGCATCAGTGTGTGGATTCGGGTGATTCATGACGGGCAAAAATACTACATTCCTAGACCTAGGTAGTTACAGAGAAAAGTTTGAACCTTTGAGATATAACACGGTAACTTGAAGCAAAAAAGCAACTTTAATTTATTTCCTTAACCAACCCTTCAGCCAGTTTCCTAAATAGGAAAGACCCAACTCACTTTTCTGAATGCAGTCTCGGTACTGAATGCAGTCTCAGAAATTCTCGACTGCAAGAGATTAGACAAAATTTTATTGAGGTCAAGTTAAAAATTAAGAGAAAAGAAAAATGAGACACCTGAGAATTACGCTAGTAAATTAAATTTACTGAGAGTATTCCTTGGTCTTGAAACTAGGTGGTACAGAAAAGCTTGTTTCTACGCTAGTAACCACTGTTATCCTGGGAAATTAAATGGTTGCATGCAAACTATCTATTGGCAGTCCTCATTCGAACCTTTCAATTCCAGCATCATGCCTGGGAATACTTTGAGTAACTTACTCATGGCACATCAAAAAAATCCTGCCAAAAACACTAGCTGAAAAGATAAAAGCTTACTAGCGTTAGCAGTTGTGTTCCAATACTCAGAAGCATCATTACATACTGCATAAAGAGCTAGAAGTTTTTGTCAAATATTAGGATTGTATGAAATATGCACATATAAAATTTTAGATGTACATAAAATAAACATACAAAAAATAAATGCTGTAACAGCCATATATTGTGGCAACAGCTCCTGTGGCTTCCTATGTACATTGCTATCTCAAACACTGTGTTCATCAATCCTGGTTCAATTTTACATCATCACCTTTTATTGGGTTGATCTAATGGGGTTTAATTATTCGCTATTGATGTCACACCACTCCTCTGCTCCAAGTTACAACTGAGGAGTCCCCTGGCAAGGGAGCCTGCTGCATTTTCACTGAAGCAAACCTGCAGAGCAAGCACAAAAACAGAGGCAAAGCACAAAAATGTTCACAGTTCCTTTAGTCACAAACACTCTGACATTGTTTATGGCCATTCTTCAAGAAAATCCTCTAATCACCATATTAGATCACAGAGTACTCTCAAGCTAGTTCATCATTCGGCAGAACAGCCCCTTACATGGACAAGGCTGGAGAATATGAAGCTGAAGACCAGTAGCCATTAGCAGGTTCCAAGCAGAATCTGAGATAACACAAAACAATTGGGGAATTTGTCCTGTCTAGGTAAACTCTGGTGTTGTAATATTAGCAAATACTTGCATGTCTAGTCCAGCCCAGCTGGACTAGACAAATAAAACTATTTCCATGCAGCTACAACCAAATCCAAACTGCCTGGCTACTTGCAGCTCACCTATTCTATTACGCCCAGCCTTTGGAAGATATTTTGAGTGCACAGATCATGACTTAAAGCCGAGGAAACTTATTGCATGAGACTATCAAACACTTCTTGGTAATAGAAAATAGAAAGAACACTATGGCTCTTGTTGGCCAAACCCAGCCATGATCATCTTCTGTAGATGTTTCCAGTTGATTAACAGACCGAACACCTTCTCAAGGCACAAGGAATTGTAGAAGACTTTGTAAACAAACTCATTCACAAGTTACAGGCTGGGATAAATGTCATGGAGCCCAAAGAGTGAAATCCTCTTATTTTGAAGCATTTTTCGTCTTGAGGACAGAACATCAGGTCTGGGGAATTTATAAATTGCCAGGTGAAACAGACAAATTGATTTCCCGAAAAGTGTTCTGAGCAAGAGCAGTTTGATTTGTCAAATTTGGCATTTCTCTCTGCTGACAGAGGAAATGTCAGGTGTACTAGCACAAATCAAAGTTCCTCAAGTAATGTTTGCACACATGTCTCAAGAATAAAAGAATTTTGTTGTTACTCTGGGCTCTCTGACACATAACTGCCCAGCAGGACCAAATGTGCAAATTAGTGCTGAGAATGAGTCAGAAGCAATTGTATAAAAGATTGCAAGTTCTTGTCCTGTTTGTGCCATAAATTGTCCAAAGATTTTTATGCTTTTGTGACTATCAATTCACTCATCTCTGCCCACACATTCAAGTAATCTCAAGCTCATACTCCTGTCACTGCTTTGGCCAGCACTAAAAGATCATTTCTTGTCCTCTGAAGCATAGTCATATATGTTGTTCTACTAAGCAAAAATGTGCTTTGTCTTTATTCAGAGCCTGCTATCATTTTTCAGAAAAAACCCAATGCAGTTTTCAAAAAACTGAACTGATCCACTCCACTTCATGCAAGAGATTAAATCAGTACAGAAAACAGTAAAAGAATTCCATCCCTCAATATTTTTACATCACGTCATGACACGCTACTGTGAATAGGCTGTATAATTTGATAAAGCACACTGATGTGGACAAAACTTAATTCCAGTTTAGAATTCCATGCAGTCCCAATTGGTTTATATATTTGTACTCTTATTCACCCACTTTTCCCTTATGGCTTTAATCCCAGCTGGGGATGCAGTGATGCCTGTGCTGTGTGTAGCCTCAGCTGAGGTTTGCCCTCCCCATGGAACAGCCTGACTGGCTGCTCAGCAGTAGCTTTGTCACAGGATGGGGCTTAGCCTTGGGGGCCTTTATCAGTTCAGTGGCTGTTCCAGTTTTGCTAAGCTAAATTCAACAGGTAGTCTGGCCTAGAGCACCCTAAAGATCTGCTCGTACCCTTAGAGCATCCCAGTTCAGCCACATCATGTGGCCTGAAAGATTGGGGTGAGAACATGTCCCAAATCCCAATTCTCTCATTTCATTTTAAGATGAAAACCCTGCTGAATTCTGTTTCAATGGCATTTTCTCCCTGCCACTGCAATGGAATGGGGAGAAGAATCAGAAGTAAAACTTGTAGGTTGAGATAAGAAGAGTTTAATAATTAAAAGCAACATAAAATACAATAATAATAATGACAATAAAAAGGGAAAGAACAAAAAAATTATTTATGCATAATACAATTGTTCCACCTGATGTCTGAGCAGTAATACATACCTAACACACCTGATGACTGATGCCAGACCCCATTCCTGAAGCCAGATCAACCCCACTTCCAGGTAACTCCCCCAGTTTATATATTGGGCATGACATTCTATGGCGTGGAATATCCCTTTAGCCAGTGTTGTCCACACCATTCTCATCCCAAGTCCAAACTACAGCACTGTATCAGCTAGTGAGGAGAAATTATCTCTACCCTAGCTGAAACTAGGACTGAAACTGTGAATTCTAGTAATTCACAGTTTTGCTTCTTTTAACTTGTGTCGTCTGTTAAAACATGGTAAAAATTAATTTCACTAAAATAACATGAATCATGTGTGAAAAGCAAGAAGGAGAGACAACTGTGAATATCCATCTTTTCATGGTTAACTGGCATACATATTCTAACTGCTTAATACCCTGCTCTTCTCTGCAATTGGGGAAAAATACCAAAAAAAAGAAAAAAAGTGGAAAACTTCTTTGTAGAAGCATCACAATAATTAAGGAATGCAGCCCTTGAGTTGTTTATCCAGCCAGCAAAAGAAGTGGGGTTTTTTGTTCACCCAAGTGCTTAAAGGTTCTATCCTCATCACTTTTATAACTCACACTCTAATAGCTTATGAATCTGAACCAAATACTTTCTCAAGGGGAGCTGTCAGTTCCCTAAACCAGTGAGAATTTTCAAACAAATCTTTGCTTCACAGGAAACACTCAGATGTTGTTAGATAGTTTTTAATGAAGACCTCCTGCTACCTTGCAAGCCTCATTCTTTTGTTGAGATTTAAAAATATATTTAACTATTTCTAAATTAGTCACACTTGAAGCAATCTCCAGAGGTTTCCTTGCAGGTCTCTCAGGTTGCATCACAGAAATGTTGACTTTATGAACTGTGAATGGATTGGAGAAACTGACAATTTTTTCAAGCCTGAATTGGAATGTAAAGACAGCTTGTTTGATGCAGTAAATCATGTGAAAACTATTTCCAAGGAGGCTCTTGACAAGCTGTCAGGACATTGGTTGGACAAGCACCAGGTAACATTACTCAGGACTGGAACAGTGACCACAGTGAGGAAACATGTCATTTCAGCTCTGTATTCCACTTCTTGAGAACCAGCTGTCATATGGTAGAAATTATCCTTTCTGTCAGATTGATTTTATGTGCTAGGGCTCTACAAACTGGCTGCATTAAAAGATTTAAACTTCAGGCACAAAAGCCTAAACTAAGCAGGTTCCCCTTTTCTCAGCCAGTGGGGAAGAGACAGGCTCTTCTAGAGAGTCCTTCAGAGATCACAGGTGGGGTTCCCTCCATGAGTTCACTCTAAAATGGCTCATCTCCTGGGCTCTTCTCAGCCCACATCTCTAGCCAGTTGAGGTCTTTCTGAAGAGTAGGTAGCACAGCCATCAGCTGTTCTTCCCAGTCTTGCATCCCACTCAAACTTGCTGAGGGGGCATTCTATCCCCTTCTCCAGGCCATTAACAAAAATGTTTTGGGCAAAAAATACCAACTGCTGGTTCATTCTACTAATAAGTGTCCTCCTGCCAGACTTTGACCTGATGACCACAGCTGGAACAGACAACAGCTGAATGTTTTTCATTCTCTCAGACCAACTTTTGTTTTTCCTGTTCTTAACTGTTCGTACAGTTAGAAAAGACAATGGCAGTTACCGATTCTTACTTTCTGAGGATGTTTCTCTTCTTTGTGAAAAATTGTAAACAATTTTCAGTAGTATTTTTAAAATTGTAATTAATACTGCACTGATTTAAAGGAAAAACATGTGAGACTCATGGCCCCACCTGATAAGCCCTGGTATTTCACAACACCTACTGACATCCTTTGGCTTTCATAAGAGTTTTATAAAAATTTAAAATTTACTGTAGGAATATTCCTCTTTAGTTATCAATAAACTTAAAAGGCTAATTGTTCACCTCTACCTTGTTTCAGAGCTCTTAATTATCCTAATTTATTCCATATTTTATAGGGAATTGTATCTCTATTGTAGGGATATTTGTATAGCTTTACAATAAATTATAGATGTCTGGTCAGATAGTAAAATATTAATTGTATCTTTTATTGGTTTTATAGCTTTTTTCTTGTCCTGTTGTTTTGTTACTTTGTTTTCCATTTCAGTTCTTCATAATAACTTTCTCTGATTTTCTATGTAGAAATGCCTACGATGGTTAAATAATTCATATAAGGATTGTTCATGACTTTCCATAAACATCCATTAATCTTTGATATGTCACTCTCTATATGAGTCCACATCAATTCTCAGATCACTACATGCAATACCTGTTGATACCAGAGGAAGCTGTGCTCTGTCATATATTATCATTTGAGGTGGTACTGGTAAAATTTCCATTTTATCAGTACCACCCGACAAACATTTCCAGAACAATCTGATTCCTGGAATGAACGTAAGAAAGCAATATTTTTAATATTCTGAGTAGTGTATTACTTTCTTTTGCAAGCACATCATGTGGGAAATCACTCTATATTTCAGTGGTTATTAAGTTTAGAGCAAGATTATGGTAGCAAATAGACTGCCTATCAATCAATGTCTTGTTCTTATCTTGCCTATGAATTTCAAGATTGCCATCTGTGAATTTTTTACCTGAGATGTGCCAAACTGCACTGCCCTAAGAAAACTGCAGAAAGTCCTTTTCATAGAGGCTAGAGACCCTGGCTCATCCTTTTTTCTTCTTTTGATTCCAGGAATTTAATGAAACTGCTATGAAGAATGATGGATGAGAAAAAAGACAAAGTTAGGTAGTGATGACATTTTCAAGAGTTTAAGAGATGTACAAAGTAATTATCCTCAAACTCCACTGCAATCCTTTTTTGCCTTTCTAATTTCTCTTTGTGATTTCTATAATTTAATAAAATATACTAGCTGTGAGATATTTGAATCCTCTGAAATTGCAATTGGCTATTTTTCCAAAGAAGGTAATATTGTATACTCTTTATTATGATCCTTTTTTTACATCTTGTTCACCACAATTCATGCCTTTTGACTTTTTCTCCCTCTTCACTTTTTCTCAGAAGTGGACACTGGCTTCTGTCAGACCAACAAGAATATGGACAGATGACTCACTAAGAAGTTGGACTGCTGACCGTGGCAAAGCTTAATTTGCTGCTGTGTTAAAACTACCTCTCATCAAGCTGACCTTATTACATTGCTGGCCTCTTGTGCTAGTTGAAAGTACTTGCTATCAGTGGCTGGTGCTCTCCTCAGGACAATGCAGTGTTAGTTCCTGATAAATCTCCTACTTGCTAGAGTAATAAAAGCAATAAATAAGAATAAAATTTGCCCATCCTGAAAGAAATTTAGAATTGGATGCCAATACAAATGAAGTTATCATTGCCAATGCATAGCAATGTCTGTTGAATACCCCATAAGTCAGACTAATAGCTAAAAAATACACAGTTTATATATAATTTGTGTAAACTAAAAGCTGTGAGGCAGGCTGAGAAGAAAGGAATTATTAAAGCTGATAAGAGCATGCAGAACTTCAGATTTCTGATTGATCTACTCAAAGAGTGACAAGGGGATATAGATTTTCTGTTTAAAAATGCAATGTGGATAAAACCTTCTGTGCTGGTATGGCAAGGTTTTTGGGGGGAGCAGTTGCAGGAGTGGCCTCTGTGGAAAAAGGCCAGGGATTGCCCTGCACTAGACACAGTCATTTCCAGAGATCTCTCCACCCATCACAGGCCAAAGATGATCCCATCACTGAACTTGGTGCTGCCTCTGCAAAAATGTTTTTATGAAAGAGCGGAAACTCTTGAAAGAGGAGGAGGGAACATGAAGACGATGAAGAAACAGAGATATGTGCAGAAAACCTGAGAGAAACAGGAAGAGAATACCGAGGTGTCAGGGAGGCAGGAGCTGTTCCATGACAGAGCATATATTCCCAAAGGCACAGAGCCTTGGAAGGCCCACGCCAAAGCAGAAGAAAAAAGCAAAGAAGGAGCACCAAAAGGAAGCACTATGTCCTGACTTGCAACCACTGCCAGCCCTCCACCACTGGGTCCCTTGCCTCATTGAAAGTACTGAGTGCAACCTGTGGCTGTAACACGCTGGGAGGTGAAAAGTGCCTGATGTGAAGCTTGGGAAAAGGAGTGGTGTATTTTACTTGAATGTTTTAATGATTCTTTTCTTGTTTAGCTTTTGTTTCTCCATACCTGAAAGAGGAATTAAGTATTTGTATTAATTTGCAATAAATAATTTGCCCAGTTTGAGTCTGCTCTGCCTGCCACAACAATTGTGACCTCCCTGTCTTTATCTTGAAACACAAGCCATCTTCTGTTCTGTTTGCTCTTCAGCCATGCTGAGGGTGAGAAGAGTGAGAAGGAGCTGTGTGAGTGCTTGGCAACCAGACAGGACCCGTCCACCACAGACTGCTTTGGTAATTATCTTTTTCATAATGTTGCTGACCTCCTCAGTAGTCCCCCTTCTTAAACAGAAATGAACCTTGTTTACAGTAATCCACCTAAGTCACAGAGAATCTAAAACTGCCATCCTAACTGCTGTAGATGCTTCAGAGACAGCTTCACATTTGAGATGATATATTCAGATGCACAGTGTTTGATCAATTGCAGTGTTCTGCAAGCTGAATGACACAAAAGATTCACATGAAAATAGCAAAGAAATATTCATCAAGCCTGAGACAAATGTGATCTACATGACTCTTCCTAATGTCTTCCTGGAAAAGTGACCTGTTTTCCTGGAAAATGCTACCTTGGGCATCTTCTCTACTGTTCTAAATAATAACATTAATAAATATATGCAAATAATTTGACCGTCTCTTTTAAGAAAATACTATTTTCTATCAGCAGAAGCTGCAAGCTCGAAATCTGGTGTGCTATTGTGCTCCTTCGTGCTTGACTGCTTTCTTAAAAATGCAGAAGTCAGTATCAGGAACCTGTGTCTATATTCAATGTCACAATGCAGCATCCAACTGCAATTTTTCAAAATAATTAGATGCTTGGTAGAGCACGTAGTCTTAGTCAATTCAGTTGAATGCAATTGTAATAATAATATATCAGAAAACACTGTTTATAATACTTGTTCTTTTTTGCTACTAATCAAATTATCAAAGAAATTTTGAAATCTATTTTTGAAACTTCTTAGCACTTTGTAGATTTTTATATTACCTGAAAATGAAAGTTAAACCAATAACATTAAAACACACAAACCACAAAACTGAATGACATTGCCAATATACAAAAAAGAACAAAGAACTAATGTAGCATGAAAATGGAGCAATGAACAATCAAGCACGATTGTTTAAAATAAAACTAAATGACTGTTAAGCTCGTATTAATCATATCCAATCAAATACAATAAATATAAACTAAGTCACAAAAAAGCAAAAAATTGTAAATATTTCAAAGTCTGCAAACTAACAGATTTCCATCCTCGTCTAGTGATTACTCTGAGTTCACATAAATAGCTGAGAATAATGCTGAGAATAATACAGCTTTAAGAAATGAATAAATTTAAAGCAAAGGTTTCAAGCTAAATCTTAAAGAATCATAGAATAGAGTTAAAACGACCTTTAGGAGGTTTTTTTACCTATCTATCCATCTACTCTGAGATAAATCATGTAGCTAAACTAAATATTTTATTAACCAAGCCCAAAAAATCCATTCAGTAATGCAGATCTCAGAAAAAGTATTCCATGCCTCAGCATAAAGTTTTTTTTTGGTCAGAAAGTCTGTCCTATTGTCAAATGCAAATAATTCACTACAGAATTTAAGGTTATTACTTCTTCTCATGTGTACCATGGGCACACACACAAAATAAAATACTCTTTAAAAAAATTTACTTCTCTTTTTATACACACATGACTCCATTAGAAAAATTTTAGGCTAAATAATCCCAGCTCTTTCCATCCATCTTTGGTGGTCATGTTTCTGAAGTCTTTCCTTATTCACACTGACGTCCTTCAGAATGTCTGCAACAGATCTACTGCTTTTTTTTTTTCTTCAAGCTTCATTACAGAAACGTGACATATTACTTCAGCTTATCAGAACTCCTGAACAGGAAGGTTATGTTATGCACCTTACAGGTTATTTGTGCAATTTG
>VWZS01000763.1:782939-837410 GCA_013397075.1 Rhabdornis inornatus | reverse complement strand
GCGCTCCCGCGGCCTGGACACGGCCGGGAGCGACCGACCCCTGCTCAGGGCTCCGCCCTAGTGACCACCGCCTCAGTGACCACCGCACTCTCACCGCCCCGCACCGCTCCTCCCTTTGGAGAAAGCCCTAGTGGAATGGTCCTTTCTGTCCCCCACACCCGCACTGCGCCGGCACCCAAACCCCGATGTTTTGGCACCTCTCAAGAGTGCCCTGGTTGCGCTCGTGGGTCTGTCCCCTCCTTGAGCTGGGGGTGCTGAGAGCGTGAATCCCCAGTCGCCTCCCTTGGGCCTGGCAGCGCGCTGCTGTCCCTCACCTGCTGGAGCTGCACACCTGGCTCTCCGGCTCTCCCTCCCGGAGCCAGCACAGCGGGCAGGGCAGTGGGGCCGGGGCTGTGCCGGTTCTGCCTGTCCAGCTGCTGTGTGTGTGACCACCTTCCCCAGCGCGCCTCAGTGCCGCCAGGCAAGGCAGGCGGGCATTGCCCCCTGGCTCCTGGACATGCAGCACACGCGGGATAACCAGCTACAGAGGAGGCAGTAGAGCAGTCATGGGAATTATGAGTACTCTGACTCTGAAGGGCTTTCAGAGAGGCAGCTGTGCAAACACTCATCATCCACGTACAAATCCAAACTTTTGAACCTACTCTTTTAATAAGGACAGTGTTCTGCACACCTCTGCATTACTGGGAGAAATTTCACTTCAGTGATTTGCTAAGGTTTATTGAACCAAGAGATTACAGACCAGGAAGGAGTGTCCTCTGTCTTGGGAGTATGTTTGTCCAGTTACTGTAGTTTCCCTTTCTCCTGCACGAATATTTGGATATTGACACATCCGGACTCAGAACAGGCGAAGTGGGGAAATGTTGTCTCCTTCAGAGGGCACGGCATGGGCTGGGTGGTGCTGCCTGCCCTCACCACAGGCTGGATGGAGGGGTCCTTCAGCCTGGACCTGCTGTAATCCCAAACTATGAGATAAATAGGTGATAATTCCTGATAAAGGTCCTGCTGGAGATAGGGATGGGGTTGCATTGTTTTGACACCGTGTTTTGCTGCATTCTGATGACTTAGGAGATTTTGCTGGAGCTGCTTCCTGAGATTTACAAACAGACAAACAGACTCGTGATTACCTGACCTGTCCCGTGTAATGCCAAGGGGGTCAAAGGGGAGAAAAGCCACTGCAATCTTGCTCCACTGGCCAGAGACAAAGCAAGGCTGGTTTGCTCTGAAAACACTTGTGGCTGCAGGTCTCCAGTGTCCAGGCAGCAGTGCTGGTGTGATGAAATCCACCCCAGTTACCTGCTAGCAAACTTCTCCACTTTTTTTCACCTTTGAAAGATTAGGGAGCTGTAATTCTGCATGTGTGTTTTCCTATGTCTGTATGGACTGCAGTTTTACACTTCTGGCAGTGAAGAAGAAAACAGCAAAGTTTTCTTTGGCAATGCAGAGATAACAAAGTAGATGCATTTATCTGTGTATTCCTGAAGAGCTCCGACACAGGGAGAAGGGAAACCAGCATGATGCTGGCTGTTGGAGCTGGCTCCTGTGAGGAGCAATTCCTTGCCTGGTAAAGAGGCAAGGGCAGGGCAAAAACTCATGTGAACCTGAGGAGCTAGGAGTGTCTGGATTTGATCATTGATGTCTGCATAGTCATTTCAGTCCAACAGTGTCCATCTACAAAGGAATGTGCAGTGTTCCTGGTGCTTCAGAGCACTGACTGACCCTCCTGCCAGCCCCCACCCCGACAGACTGGGCAGTTCCTCACTGACTCCTGCAGTGCAAGGACAGGGTCAAAAGTTACCAAGACACTCTAGCAGGCTTAGATCCTTTGTCTACAGGCAGCTAGGAGAAGGAACAGAACCATTCTGCATGGGAAGGTCTTGGACTTTATACTGAACTTTCTAGGAAAGTACAGGGAGGAGTCCTGGGTACCAATGATCTGATTCTCCGGTACTGGGAGGGACATCAGGAATGATCTTGGGGAAACGCATGTGATGCATGTTGTAGCACTCTGACCATGTTGCTAGCTCTTGGGTGGACTGACATTCATGGCCACTCTGTCCTTGGGAAAACTTGGCTTGGGATTTATCTTAGAATTTATCCTGGTGACACCTTGGAGACAGTTTGTGCCAAAACTGTCTATAGTGTGAGTCTGATTGCTTGCTCAAACTGAGCATTTGTGTTTTCTTCCCTTTCCAGGAGAATACAGGACTTAGACTGGAGACAGCAATATTCTGTGAGGGTTACTTTGGGACTGCAGCCTTCAGCTGCCTGGAGATGGATGCTGTGCTCCTGGGGGACTGTACAGCCATACCATTGCTCCTCTGTCCCTGTTGGTGCTGCACTGGGCAGTGCTACTGGGTGAGAGAGTGCCCTTGGGTCAAACAAAGCCAATTAAAGGCAATAAGGACACACATACATGTGCTCTCAGACCTCCTACAGTCCTCATAGGCTGCAGCACAAGTTGCCAGTGTCTGTTTGACCATGAACATCCCTAACAATCTGTACACAGAGTCTACATAGTCTCCTGATGCACAGTGTCAGCCTCATGTACACCCAATTTGTATTTTGTTTTCTAGGGACAGTTTGAAGTTGATACTTTTTATTCAAGTTTCATGAAAGAATTCAAAACCCAGAAACTATTTCTGTGGAATCATCACAGGGAATTTACATAGCAAGATAAACACTGAAACTCCACTTTTCCCCTTCATCACTCATCAATGTTCTCAGTGCTCTGGAATTTGCAGTGGATTTTACAGTATCCCTAAGAGCACCAAGTTTCCTCTTCTGAACTTCCTTCCTTTCTCTAAGACATGAAATATCTTATTTCTTTTCTTGGATGATTTTCTGCTCTGCTTCAATGGGCAAAATAAAACCTTTTTACTCCATAATCACTGTCTTTCCTCCTCTGCCCGAGGTTCTTTTGGTTTTTTTCCCATTGGAAGTCCCAAGGAGTTTTCACTCTGTTTTCACCTAGTTTTTATACCTGACTTTTGGGAAATACCATTCCTTCAGATCATTAATCTCAGCTGAAAGACCTGGGTTTATCCAAGATGTTGCAATCTCCTCTGTATTCTTGAGGCTAAAGGTACTCCGGTAGTGACAGTCCTTAGTGATTGGCCTGCTCTTTAGTAAACATGCAAGTTGAATTTTTTGTCCTTTACAATAGCATAACCAAGTGAGAAGAGGCGTGTGTACAGACAGACCCTGAAATCAAACTGGGCTATTTCTGTCTGCAGGTAGAGACTCCTCTAGTTGTTCAGAGAGACTGCCCTCGTGTGCCACAGCCCTGGCTGCACCGGCCAAATGCTCAACACCTTGGTCATGTCACTCCCTTGGGGAATGTGAGTCAGAGAGCAGCCTCAGCGCTGTACTCAGCACAGATCTCAGCTCTGTGGGTAGCAAACGATACCTATTTCCTTTTCTGGCAAAAACAAGCTTTAACACTTGCCAAGACTTGCAGGTGAGCAGTCTTGTTTCCTCTTCTCTCAGACATTTCTTGGGAAGGTCTCACTGTGCACGCCTGTGTTTGGGAAGCATGGGTTCACATGTGGTTCTCTGTCCTTGTGTACACTAAAGCTTGCTCCCAGACTCCCTTGAATTCATCCTTGAGCTAAAACTCATGTGTAAGGGTAAGCATCTGATTATAAGTTACTTTAAGTATGGGCAGGTGCACAGAGCAGCAGGTGTGCAGAGCAGGCACAGCTGCATTGTTCTGTTTCAGAGTGAAGGCACTGGATCAGAAAGTGGGAATGGCCAGACAGCAGCACTCCAGCCAATGTTTCTGGTGGCAGCTGGTTGTAGAGCCAGGAAATAATGCAAGAGCATTGACCCTTCCCCAAAATGTGTAACAGCCCACCCTGATCCATGTCTGAATATATCTTGAGCCGGTGCCAGTATCTTTAACGTTAATTTTGTTCACTCAATTCTCCCTCCATAAATTCAGTTGTTTGTTTTTTCTAAACTTCTGGCACTTGCAGCATTCTGCAGGAAAGAGTTTTGCAGATTTACTCTGTGCTTCACAGGAAAGTGCAACACCTTGTTTCTTTTGAGCTCTGTGACTTGCTGTTTCATTTGAAGTCCCCAGAGTTCTGCAGGAAAAGGGCAGACTGGTAGGATCACATGTGTTTAGCTCAGGTTTACATTGTCTAGAAAAACCTCTAAAAGACTTCGTTGTTTATCTGCAGGCTGCTTTTTTCTTCTCTCTCTCCCACTTACTCCTCCATCTATCCAGGAGAAACACCCTTGCTGAACCTCAGCTCCAAGCACTGTTTTGCAGGCAGTGCCCAGACATCTTTGCCCAGATGTCAGGAGGATCTAAGACCTCTGCAAATCTTCCCTGGGATTAGTCAGGGTGGTGTCCAGCCTGGTCTGCAGCGAGGGGAGACTGTGTTTGACCACGGTAGCAGCTGAAGCAGCCAAAGATCACAGCTTGCAGGGCTGGAGAGGGCAGCAGCGCAAGGAAAGCTTAACCCTTCATCTGCTCCTCACTCCTGCAGGGCTGCCACTCAGTACTAAGTTTTACAAAAAAAGTTGTTGGAGAAGACTTCCTTCAAATTACTCCCATTGCCCATAAACCACAGGGCAGTGAGCAGCACCAAAACCAGAGCTTTTACCTACATAGATGAATTGAAACCATCATTTCCAGGAGCAAAGCTCAGATTTCCTCTTTGGTGTTGAAATTTGTGGTTGATGAAGGCAGCATCTGTTGGAGGGACTGATGGGATATGTAATATGATTTAAAATCGGCTGTAGTAATTATTCATTCTCAAATACTGGGGACAGAAACAGCATAAAGCTATCTATGTTTGGTCAGCAGACATGACCTGGAATTCCTAATCAGCTGGAGATAAACCAAGCTAATAATCAACCCTCTTCTTGCAGTCATTCAAACATCATATTTTCCCACCGGTTGTAATAAGGTTACAGTTTTGGGAGTAGTTTAGTTCCACTCTTCACATGATGGATTTCATCTGGCTGTAGCTAAAATGTTTTTATATGTAACACACTGAAGTTGTGTGAGGCTGGCTGAACTCCTGACTTCTCCTCCAAACCTCTCTCTAGTGAGAGCTCTGAAAGGAATCGTGTCTCCTCCCCAGCTTCTCAGTTTTCACCTGTTACCTTTGTTTTTTCTTCTCTTCTGAATCAGCAACCAACAAATCACTACAGGGCCCGAGACTGTGCCTCAGAATGCCCCAAAAACACTGGAACCTTTCTCGTCTGTAAGTAAGTGTTTTTGGCATGTGTAAAGCTGTACTTTGTGTGTCATTACCCACAGCTCTCAGATCTTAGGGCTTGCCCGTGCAAGGCAGTGAGCTGCTGAGGAATAAAGGGGGTCCTGCACTTGGCTGCTCATGTGTTGTTTCTCAAAGCAATACTGGAAGCTCTTATAGAGATTCCATGGCATGAAACCCAACCCTTGGAGGTCAAGAGATTTGACCTGTATGGTAGGATTTATTTTGTTTTCAATTTTTCTATTTTAGTATTGTTCCTTC
Organism: Rhabdornis inornatus; assembly: GCA_013397075.1. Classification (NCBI taxonomy): domain Eukaryota; kingdom Metazoa; phylum Chordata; class Aves; order Passeriformes; family Rhabdornithidae; genus Rhabdornis; species Rhabdornis inornatus. The sequence goes on along the minus strand of VWZS01000763.1, from coordinate 831,921 downwards.
ACTGGACATTCTGTACCAGAAGCCAAATAGAAAACAAAAGTCAGACACAATCAAATTCCTGGAAACAGTGAGTTTCATAATACTAGAGAGGTAATGGTGGGAAAAGCAGGGAGTTAAATATTGTAGATAGAGGATAGCTTTACATCGTATCAACAACAAATGTCATTTTCAAAATGTATGAAACTAATCATGGTGTCATGATGGGACAGGTATGGTGATACATCTGGGGAAGATGTTCAGCAGTGACGTGGCAGATGGAAAGTGTGCCTTGTCAGAAGGGTCAACCACAAAGAGCAGCCACTTTCCCCACCATGTGCTGTGAGGAACACGTGGAGCACAGCAGCTCCTGGTGTCACAGTCCCAGGGCAGGAGAGGGGAAGCAAGGAGAGTGAGTGAGACCCAGGCTGGACTGAGAGGGAGGTAGATCCATGTGTGTGTGTGTGTGTGTGTGTGTGTGTGTGTGTGTGATGCTCAGTGCATGAGCCATGAGAGATGTGCACCAAGGTCCTGATAAGATAGAAATCATCCCTGGTACCATCCATGGGAAGAGTTTTTTTAAGTGCATTTCCAGGAGACGGACTCTGTAAAGACCTAGACCTTGCCATCGACCCATCCTGTTTGCTCTCACCATGTTCCTGATGCCTCCAAAGTCTTGGTCATGATTCTCCAAGACCACTTATAGCAAGAATCAATTTTCTACCCCAATCTCACCAAGTGTCCACCAGGAACTCAATGATGGACGGTGCCCATGCTCATTTATGAACTTGATGCCCTAGTTATGAAATGAACTCCCTGAGACTGGCAAGAATCTGATAACCTTCAGAATCTCCAGTGAAAGATCTTCCTCTTTGCAATAACCTCAGGTTGTTCTTCCTGAAATCAGATGAAGGGAGGAAGGGGGCATTGGAATGATATTACAAAGAGATAGGGAGGAGAGAAGATGCCTAATGACTACATCTGAGATCCTCTACAGGAACTGCTGTTCAGACACTCCTGAAGACAGAGTTACCACTGTGAAGTCAGAGTTACCACCATTTACATTGCTCAACCACTGACCAAGTGAGCCATCAAATCAAGTACCTGTGAGTCTGGTTTTGGGGGCAACCTTCACAACAAGGAAAAGCCCAAGCTGTACTCAGCACTTTAGAAATTACTCAAAGATTCTCATCTCAGCGTATGGCTATGTCTTACCTTTTTGTCCCTGGACCACAACCTCTGCCCTTTTCCTAAGCCCTTATGACATGTCAGGTAATTGGTGCTGGGAAGATAAAGTGATCCAGTGTCCTTCCTAGAAAGGCTCTGCCATAAATTCTTGCCAGATTTCTAGATCAGACTGTTAGGGGCGATGCAAAGATTAGGAGATGAAGTTTCATATCTTTTTCAGGTTGTTGAACATAGTCTCTTTCACATGTTGCTAGGAATTCCTCTGGGTATCAATAAGACTTTTTTTGTGCTGTTCTTAGACAGTGGAAAAATTGAAGATACACAGATTACTGTGCTGTAGGAAATCTCATGACATGCCAGAAACAGTTAACAACTGCTCAGCATCCTCAGAGGTATGCTGGCCCTGTACAAACATCTTCCAACAAGTGGTTGTCTCTGGAAACTGAGAAGAGCAGAAGGATGGGATGTTGTAAGTATTGACATTCAGTGTGGTCAGTCCTCTTTAAGACATCCAAACTAGAGCCAGGTATTTCCGAAGCATTCAGTAGCCCCTGCCATGACACATGTGGCTGGATTTTTCAGTGGGGAGCAGGATTAAACACTTACAGAGTATTTGAATGTGGCAAGTTATTCTAATGCCTGCAAGGAAATGAAACTCTTGAAAAGCCTTGGCTAAGTGCAAGACCCGTCTACACTGAAAGCAGAGCTGTGTGTTGGCAGAGGAGGAGGGAAGGAGTTTCTTCCCTCGACTTTCCAACACACCCTTTATCGCTAGGACTGAGAGGGCACATTGGAAACCCAAGGTCATATTTCAATGCCTGGAGGGAGTTTAAAACCCCGCTTATCAGGCTGGAGGTCAGAGGCAGGGGGTGTTTCTCTCACAGCTGTGTCTCTGCTGGTGAAACTCTCCCTTAAGTCCGATGTACACAGAGGCTTTGCCGACGGGTGTTTCGGGAGCCTCCGTGAGCCCACGCCCTGTGCTGTTGACAAAGAAGGTGCAAATGAAGCTTTAAGCCTGAAAAAGGGGGAGGGATGATCTCCTTTGGGAGAGCGTGGGTGAGGAATTACACATCTTTCTAAAGAACAGAAACTGGGACCTACATGAACCAGGACCACCAGGGCAGAATAGGGGCAGGGTAAAAGAAAAAGGACAAGGACATGCCGTGCTTTATTTTCTGAATGCACAGAGAGACTCCGATGTGGAGGAGAGGACAGGACAGTGAGTGTGTCGGTAGGGACAGATGCCAGGCAAGTGGGCAGACACTGATTTCAAGAGACTCACAGCCCCAGAGCTCTGCAGGGAAACTCCTTGCAGATCCTGTACCCAAACCTGGCCCCCACTCATCTAACCAGATCTCGAAACTCTCTTGTGTTGATGTTTTGTGAATCACAGCAGCAACTGTTCTCTCTGAGCCTCAGCTCTTGTCCTCCTGGGCTTTTTATAGCAGACCAAACATCCTGTTACCAAACTGTGCATTTCTATAACCCCGCAGTGACTTTAATCTCTTTCTCGATGGGTCTCCTAGAGGGTCTTTCGTCAGGCTGATAAGCAGGTTGGTGATTATGAGCGAGAGGCACAGAGGTCTGAAGCGGATGTTTCTTGTGCAGTGAGTCCCGAGGGGGCTGGGTTCCAGCCAGGAGAGCCCCGCACACCTGCAGCCCCCGCACACCTGCAGCCCCCGCACTGCGCTAAGGTGCCCCTGCGGAGCAGCCATCTGAGCACAGGCGCGGCACAAAACCTTGCACCTTTCCTCCTGTGCTCTTCTCCGGTACTCCGGAGGCTGCTAAATGCTCACGCTGCCCTCCCTTCCCTTCCTGCACAATCGCTAGCAGTGGCACAGAACTTGTGCTTCCCTTGCATTTAATCACCCTGCTATCAGAGCACGGGAAAGTTCAGGCTCTTGCTGGGAAAGGCACGCTTGGGTGAGGATGACGCCGCAGGGACGTGGCAGGGCATCAGCGGGGTGCCTGGGGACGAGGGCTGTGGGCTGGAACCTGTGACATGCCGAGAAAAGGTGTGTCTGATCCACTACCCGGCTCCTCTGCCAGCACACCCCTGCGTGGAGCTGGAATGCAGTGACGAGCACCGTGCATTCTCTTTCAGGAAAGCCGAGTGGTCACACGCGTTTTCACTGATAAAATCTTACACGCCCAGGCAGAGAGTCCTGCCCCGGTGCTAAAGAGGAGCGGGACTCCTTGCTCTCCATCTAAAGGCACTTAGTCAGGGCCTCGTTTTCCACTCATTTTCTAAAATGGGGTTAATAATACATCATTGAGATTATGTGTTTCTCAAGTGTGGGATTTCATAGGCAGCCATAAAACTAAATTTGTGGTACCGAGGAGAGCATGGTACTTTGAGAACCCGAAAAGACTGTAACGAAATGCTTGTTTTAGCATTTATTGCTTTGGAGTGACTAAAAAAGCTGTTTTAAGGAGTGTGTGCAAGCATCACATCATACCTGTGTGTATAATACACACAGACACACACACGTAAAAACACAGTTTTACTTACCAATCCTTCAAGCTCTCATCTACTAGAACACAGCTTTGCTTTCCTATTTTCCTTTAATCTTATGTATTGCCTGCTTGGAAAATCATAGGCTGCTCAGAAGTCTTACTATTTTCCTTGGGGTTACTGAGCTAAAGCCCAGCTAAATTCCAAGGTTTTGTGACTGTATGAGCATGGCTGCAGGGGTACATTACACACTGCTCTGTAATTTATTTGTATACACATCTCACATCTAAGGAGCACTGCTCTGGAGGTGAATACATTTAGGGGCCACGGATGGTGGTGTATGAAGGAAAATTGAGGGGGTACAAGCAGGATGGAGGAGTGGGAAGGGTTGGGCAGACAAGCCCATGGAGCAGAAGAGCTCTTAGGGAAGCCCCTTCCAAAGCTCTCCATCACCTCTGACTCCTGAGCCCTTGCTGCTGACAAGCCTCTGGCCCTGAACACGAGTCACCTCATGGGCTGCTTGCCTGTTTGCAGAGAGGTCTGTATTCCATGCATGAATGCACAGCATCACCACTTCCTTCTTCCTCCAGGCCCTCTGCTACACTATATTAGACACTGAGGAAGTAAAGGCAGAACACCACCCTTCTATGCTCATGAGACTGCAACCTCAGTGGGGTGTTGCTACAAAAATGGTTTTGTCAGTAGATTGGTGACAACCACCTCCCAAGACTGGCAGTAGTTTTTCTCTCTCTAACATAAACAGCTTGGCTTTAACAGAGAGCACAGACCACCTTGTGTTAATGAGTAATAAAAGCAATCGACCCATGGCGCATTTGTCCCTGAGCTGGGACTGAGTGTAGTCAACGTGATAAAACTCTTACATTAGCAAAGTTTTGCTGCATCAATACCACACAGAGTAAGAGCCTGACAAGGCCAAGCTCTGACAATCAAATATTAGGATATCCCAATGCTTTTGTTCATTTCAAAGCAGGTAGCATATGTAGTACAGCTTACAAATTCGCTGGAAATCTACTCTGAGTCATGTCAGCCAGGTTTTGGACTATACAAAGACATCGTGGGAGGTTATTTTGGGAGAGCTGTTTTCTGAAGCTGAGGGGACATCTGTCATGCAAGTTAGGAAAGCAGACCATGATGAAAAACTGCTACAGCCTTTGCTTCAAGAATATTCTGACTTATTTTAAATAAAGAGTATTAAACATGTATCTTGCAGTCTCTACTAAATAAAGAATATTGTTTTCTTTCTAGTAAGTACAGCAAATTCTATGGGATTGTTTGGAGACCCAGACCTAAAGAAGGACCAGATATTGGATTGGTCTCTCCACCAGGTGAAAAGCCACAAACCATCTTCATTGTGTTGCACACTCTGGAGCAGCCTTACACCAGGGAAAAGTGGAGGATCCTGATGTGCTCTGTTGTCCAGGCCAGGATGCTCCAGAGCCCCAAGCTAGATGCAAATGGCTGGAGCCACTTCCTGTTCCCAGTGACTCATGGCCAGGGAAGCACTGGCATCCTGCTCTAGGAAGGGTCACTCACCTGCCCTGCCCTGCAGGGAAGGTGAGCACAGGGATGTGTAAGGAGCTGGGACAGCAACACATTGCTGGGCATGTGGAAAATAAACATGTTATTGTAGGACTACAATAACAGCTGTGAAGAGATGGAGTGAAGCACAGGCAGCACTGGTGCCTGACATGCTGCCTCTGTCCCTTAGTGGAGTTTGTCAGTCTGACATCCATGGACATTTGGTGGGCTGGGCTGGAAAAACAGAGTATGATATGCCCAGCACAAAAGCTTAGAAACACCTCTCTGGCTATTACCATGGGAGATTTTCACTTTCCACCTCTGTCATGCTTGTATTGAGACACTTTGACCACGCACCAAATGAGAGAAAATGTCCCCTTTCTTTCCTCTGTGCTTATCCCCTCTGAAAGTGGCTTGCATTTGGGTACAGGACAGAAGGAGAAGGCAAGGACATTCATATGGCTATAATACATTTTCTGGTTAATCCAGGCTCTGTTGCTGTTAAACTCTGGTCTTGACACTGATAAGGGCTTAATGCTGATTGTGGGAAGGCTGTCTCAGATTTTTCAGGCCTTTTCTAGCTCATCACACCACTTTTTCTGTGTTGCCACTAATAACAACTGACTAGGATGCTTTTTAAAAATGAGTGCAGACAGAGGTTAATAAACACAGTACAAGGCAGGTATAGAAAGATGATGCGTATTTTCAGTACCTGTCTCACACAAATGCAATCTATATACATATATATGCTAATGAAAGTCATTACCCTTTATGGGACCTGTGTAGCCACTTCCATGTCCCCATAGGTTAGAACTGTTGAAAACACAAAGCTACCTTTGTCACAGAAAGCCATGAACTGAAAACCATGAAGGTTTCTTTGACTTATCCAGACATTTGGACACCAGAAAACTCAGTAGAAAGCATCATATCCATGTACCCATATCAAGACTTCCATCTGAGAAAGATGAAAAGGGAATGAAGAAGAAAAGTTCTTCACTTGTCAGCTTCTACAAATGGAATTAGGAAACAGAAGGTAGAAAGCTGAAGCAGCAGAGCCTCCTGGCTTTATGACCTGGGATTTCTGTTCTCCGCTTAAGCCTCCCAAACCATGTACTGAGGACCTATTCCACAGAGTGACCTCTGAGGAGTGGAATGAGCCTGGTATCGAGGGTAAAAATTGTGATCTTCGTCAGCAAAACTGCCTCACGAGGTGGAATTATAGGGGTTATCTATTGTAAGAATAAACTTCTCACTGCTGTGGTATTTGAGGGGAATCCCGGAGAAGCGGAACTTTGAGCAGCTCTGTAAAGGCACCGCTTGGCTCCATCTGGAGGTGACAGCTGAGATGGCAAACACTGCGAGAGGCTGGGAGCAAAGCTGAACGCAGAGCAAGAGCCTGCTCCTCTGCCCTGTGCTGAGTATCTGCCCATTCAGAGCAGGTCTTCACCCTTTACTGCTTCTTTTTGCATTCAAAAATAATGATCATTGAGGATGCGATGGTTTCTGTGCATTTGTACCTTTGGGGTGGGAGGAATTTCCAGTCCCACTCCTCTTTGGTTTTCCTGAGAGGCGCTCTGGAGCCCTGATGGCTTTCTCAGCACTGCACAAGAGGAGACATTGAGAAGCCTCTTACAGAGGCCCCAGCCTGCTGCCCCTGGCAGGCTGTGTGAGCCCTGCTCACCTGCAGGAAAACAGGAAGTTTGCAATCAGAGTAAGCAAGCCGGGAAATTCCAACCAATTGAAATCTCAGAGAATGGCACTGGTTTGAAAACTTGAAGATTTCCATATGGGAGCTGTACTCATTCCATGAACAAATTGAGGCCCAGGGCATGAGAGGTATTGAGGTTTGACTTAAATTCAGAATATAGAGTTCCATATCTGGAATGGGTGTGGATCTTGCCTCTGAAGGCCCATGGGTGCTACCTTTTCCTTTCCATCCCTAGTGGCATTCCTGCATTGAGCTAGATCGTCACTGCACCACAGACCAACAGGGTAACAACCAAGGGGTCTGGGACCTACACCAAGACACTTTATAATGGCCACATGCTAAGGCATAAACCATTGAACAGGAATAAATGTGTGTGTGCACATGAGAGCTCCTCTCTGTGTCCCTCAGCAGTGCTCAGAACTTCTGCCCTGGAGGACAAGTTTTGACTCTTTTTTCTAATCCCTATTTTGACAAAACCTGCCATGATACCTGTCTCCCCTGGCAGTCCCTGCTCCATTACTGCATGTCACTTGTGCACAGCCCCATTTCTCTTCAGTCACGCATGACAAGAGCTGGAGCGGCGCAGGGCGGATTGGCTGCAGCAGCTCCCGTGGGTGCTCTCACCCTCCTCCTGACCCCTGGCAGGTGAGCACTGCTCCTGCAGCCATCACTGCCACATGGCATCTGCACAAGTCAGGAGGTCCTGCTCCTCATGGTCACTGCCAGAGGGAGCTGGTCATCTGGGACACTGAGACCCTGTCTCTACCCCAGCTTTAGGAACAAGGCTGGACACTGCTGTTCGCACTCCTCTGGATGTGCTGAGCACTTGCTGGCATGAAGTTTCTCCTCCAATATGTGGGCTGCTTTTTTGCTTTTTTCTCTGCTGGGTTTTTGATAATATCTACCTGGACAGACTGCTGGATGGTGAATGCTGATGACTCCCTGGAGGTAAGACTGGGGTGACGAGAGTCTGATCACCAAAACCAATGTGTCCTAGAGAGAGTTTGTTCTTGGTATCATTGCCCCACTCCACTCTCATGTTCTTTCTCCCTGTTGTGTTGGATGAAAATGGATGAGAATGAAAATAATTACTGTGGCAAGAGCAGGAGAAAAGTGGTATTTTGTGTAATTCTTTTTGCCGGACTTTTTTATCCAGACTCTGCTCTTACTTAGTAAGTTCAGGAAAGATCTACAGGCTCTAGTTTTAAATGTGCATGAACATGAGAGGGGCTATCCTGTACCTCCAGCCTGTATGGATATTTTGGAGATGTTTCTAGTTTTGTAGTTCAGACTTCTTGGTGGAGACATCCAGCATGTACAGCTGTGCTCTTCAAGTCTTTTCCTGAACAGCCATCGAGCTACAGGGCTACCAGAAATTTAAGGGGAGCATGGAGACTCAATATCTCCTGGAATTCATGTGGACAGTACGACTCACTAGAGAAAGGTACTGGCAAAAGTTAATTGCAAGCAGGGGAGAAGATTGCTGCTTACAGTCAAGGTGTGCCCCAAAGACTCCAGGCCCAAATCATCACTGTTTCTTCGGTACTCAATACTGCAAATTTGTAATTTTCTTCCCAGCACAGCCATTCATTTCTGTACATTTAAGCTGCAGGTCCACAGTATAGGAATCTGCTCCCTGGAAAATTGGATCGTTTAGGCAGTGAAGGTGAAACACCTTCCAAGACAGAAAGTTAGGCTGAATGTATCAGGAGGAGACTTTCTATCTGCTCTCCAGCATATGAAACCCTGAGCTCCTGTGCACTCAGTGATTGCAATGCAGCGCTTAGCTGCAGCACATGAAGGGGTGAATTATCCAAGGAAAGAAGGATAAAACTAACTACAAGAAAAACTTTTTTTTTTCTCTGTGCCACAAGAAATCCTGACGATCTGACTGTCAGAAACCCTGAAAGGTGGATCTAAGTGCTGAGGTGAGGATCCAATGCAGTGCAGTTCCCGGTGGTCGGCGTGTCCGCTCAATGAGCCTCTTTACAGGGCAAATGGAGTGCACTCAGTGATGCTGGATGGGATATGACTCTTCATTCGGGAGGTATTTCAGATTCCTTTCAGGAAGCACTCAGATGAAGGTATCAGTACACTCAGAAGAGCCAAGGGAATCCAGTCGAGGAGAAAACCAGATAAGGGAAGCCCAGCTCCTGAGCAAAGTGAGTCCAGTAAAGACTCGGTCCATTACCCTGAGGCTGTGTAACCTTGTCTTCCTGGTGCAAAGGCGATGGGCTGTCCCAAGTGCTCCATTAACACCCAGTTTGGTTATTAGCAACCACTATTCTCACATTCCTGGCTCTGAGTGTGAATACTAAATAATGAGTAAAACGCCCCCAGCCTTAATACCTGACCACTGATCTCCTTAATGACCCTAATGACTCACTGCCTCTCTAAACAGGGGAATGTCCATGGCCAGAAAGGCGTGGGTGGAGTCCCCAATGACTCCTGTTTTCAGCTGAAGAAAGAGTAAATTAGGCAACTTAGACTCCAGGAGAAGGGAACTCCATCCTTCAGCAGCTGCTGGCTCTTGGCTGGTTGCTTGGCTTTGACCCTGGCCCCCAGCAGCTGGGGAGGATGAAGTCCTCACTGTGGTCCCACTGGAGAGGAGCATCCCAGCAAGAAGAGGTCAGGGAGTGCCAGGAGCAGCCACCTTCAGAAAGGCTGCAGGAGCCCCGACTCAGCTTTCACAGCCCCTCACCTCCCTTCAGAAACAACAGGTTGCAACCATACAGAAAGTTGCTTAAAGTTGGTGACTCCCTGTGAAGCATCAAGACAAGGCTGGGTCAATTTTTGCAGTAGTTTGTAGTGGAAAAAGCTCATAATCTGATCCTGAACGAGTGCTGTATTGTGCAGACAGTTCCTCCCTGTTGCAGGTGGATTATAAATACCACTACTACTGTTAAACGCTGCCTGTTTTACTCTCAGGCTGGGTTTGTAGTCATTGTCTGCTGGCACCTTCTCAGAGCACGGTAAAACACTGTGACTAACATCACTTACGTGTTTGTTTTCTCCGTTTTCCCCAGAAGGAGAAGTGTGTGCTTGTTCTGTCATTTTCTTTTCTTTCTGTATGAGAATTACTTTAATATTAATTATACATTATGAATAGGATATAATTATATGTATTACAGTCATTATGCAGTTCATGTTTTACATGCACGCTTGTGTTAGGGAAAGCAGGTTGTGAGTTTTGTAATCTGAGTGGGGGATGAGGAGCATGGCTGTGATGTTTTGCTCTAGGGGGAGAGAGGCGATGGTGAATTAGTGCTACCAGCATGGTGCAGCCATGGGATGGGGAAATCCATGTCTCCACATGATGCCCCATGCCCTGACCCCTGTCCCCTTTACAGCAGTGGGTTCCCATGTGCCTGAAGGTCTGCACTGTCAGCATAAGGGAAGATGCCCGAGGGTGCCTTGGGAGCAGATTAACAAGCAGAAGGATCAACGGTGCACAAAGCAGAGGGGAGCAAGTGTTGGCCCTTGGCAGCAGGAACCAGAATAGCTCAGCAGTGGCTCAGGACAGCCACAGGTCCCCACAGTGACACCTGCTCCTATCCCTCCTGCACCAGGCAATAGGACATTTATCCCTGGCTGCACACAGGCTGTGTGGAGATGGGCTGGCTCCTGCTTTGCCCATGCTGGCTCTAGCAGGAGTAGTGACAACTGAAACACGCCAAGAAACGAAAAACAGTAGTCAAGTTTTTGTTAGTCTGGGAAGGGGGTTATTTCACAAGCTAGACCATAACTGTTGTGCTTAAGATCTCTGTTTTGCTTGGAGGGTGACAAAGCCTGGAATCCCGTTAGTCTCTTTATAAATAATTTAGATGTAGATGCTGCTTGTAAGATTCAAAAAACAGTAATAATATCAGCAAGTGAGGAAGTAAGTGACATTATTAGCTGAATGCAGAGTAGTATAAATAAGCCTATGGTAGTTTAGGAGGAAAAAAGAAATTATATAAATACAAGTAGAACAAAATGTAATTTAATAAAAATATGCTAATTTCAAGCACAGCCTGAACAGTGGTGAGTTAAGACAGAAGAGGACCTGCAACTGCATTAAGAGGGCCATGGTAAAAATACATTTGATGCGAACATGGCAAATTGTTTTACAATACTCTCTTCTCTTGAAAAGCACAGAATCAATGAAATTAGTTTTTCCCCTCACTGCTTCTCATTTTTCATCATATCTTTCATTAAATGTGCCCTGAAATCCTCAGAAATGTTAAGCATTTTTCATCTCCATGAAACAAAAGATGTAGATTATTTTTGTTCAAATATAAATAGTATCTCCTCTGCCAGTCTGAAGTAGTGAGTCATTTTTCCTCACCTTTGATCCAGAGAGCAGTATCACAGAGGAGGTGCACAGTTTGGCTCAGACATTGTGTTGTGGAGAAAATATTGGGCTTGGCTACAGACTTCAATACATCCTGAATAAGATTTTATTACGTGTCTGAGATATGTTATTATCTGCTTTGTGATTTACACAGTGGAAGAAAAATGAATTTATTGCATCATCCAAGCAAGCCTGGTCCTCCTTCCCCTGTGTGAAACTCATTTGCTGGAAGAGTTTCTCTATCCATTAACTGCAGTGGGTGTCGCTGGCAGCAGTGGGCGGGCTGGAGTCCAAAGCTGCACTGACATTAACTCTGCTCCTTGTATGAGCAATTCCAGGAATATTTTAGAGGTGCTTGTTGCCATATTTGCATTGGTAATGAAAACACCTCCCATAGTAAAGTGATTTATGGGAGGCTGGTCTGGGAATGGTATCTACGGCTTGAGGACAGCGCAGACAATTACCATGATGCTACTGCATCATCTGCCCCAGTCTGGATGTCTCAGTGGTGACTGTGGCTTGGTCCCACAGCTGGCAGCACACTGGGAGCCCCAGGGCCAGGATCAGCACCGCCTGCCTCTCATTTTCCAGCCAGTGTTTACGTCTGAGTCGTCTAGGGACAGCCCTCCCCAGTGTCTGCAGAGGGGTTCACATCTCACATCCAGACTCCTGTGCACTCCTCTCCCACTCTCTGAGCTGCTCTTCCTCCATCAGGAGGATGGTGTAAGGAAGGGGAGCACAGGCGGCAAAGTCTCAGGTTGTCTGGTCCATGGCCCTGCCCAGCTCAGCCTAGACAAGCATTTGGCAATGTGTGAACAAACCTGCTCTTAGATATTTCTGGTCAGCCACCCCCCCAGCTCCTCCCAGAAATTTCCTTCAAAATTTTTATCCTTACCAGTAGGCAAGGTTTTTTTTTTCCTAATATCTAGTCTGAATTTTTTTGCTGTAATGTAAAAACATTAGTAGGGACACAGAAAACGTTGTCCTTTTCCTCCATCCTTCTGCTTTTTCTCTTCAAGCTAAACACTCTGGTTTACCATCATTGTAACCGGAGCAGGATTTCTGTTGAAGGGCTGAGATGACCACCTGCTGTGTTGGTGGATTTTACCCTATGGTCTTTTTTGTCTTCTCAATCCACAGGTGAGTACAAAATGCCGTGGCCTGTGGTGGGAATGTGTCACAAACGTTTTTGATGGGATCCAAACTTGTGATGAATATGACTCCATCTACGCTGAGCATTCTGGTATGTAAGAGTCAGAGATGTTTCTACAAGTGGTAGGGACACTTGAGTGTAGACTGAAAGTATCTGTTCTACTCAGTGACAGATAATTAGAGGCATGTTTCTTTTCTCGGTCAGGTATAACTGCCAGGGGAAGGTGAAAAAAGCTGAACACCTGAAAAAAAAATGTTCCTGTGGGATCTGACCCCACATTTCTATTCCTTGTGCACAAGAATGATCTGCTTTTGTCCTACAGTGAAGCTGGTGCTGACACGAGCCATGATGATAACAGCAGACATCCTGTCAGGACTTGGATTTCTCTTCCTGGTCCTGGGACTGGACTGTGTGAAGTTCCTTCCTGATGAGCCGCTCATCAAGCTGCGCATCTGCCTGGTGTCTGGAGTTTTGTTGCTCCTTGCAGGTATTTCCCCACTGTGTCTGTAGGACACCCTTTAGCAAAGTGGGGAAGCATTAAAAGCCTTATTTTATTTCGGTTGGTGATTCTCTGTAGGAGGAATGACCTTTATTTGATTTATTTGTGTAATGCAGGTTCTTCCGTTCACCACCTGCCTCAAACAGCACATAGTTGAGTTTATCTGCTTTCATTTCATGTTTCGACCAGGTGACTTGGCTTTGAGGTGACTGACATCCATTTATTGCTATTTCACTGTGGAGCAGTGAAAGGCTGTTGATATGGCAAAGAGACCTTGCTGTAGGTCTCCAGACCAATTGCTAAAGGACTAGAAAGTCCTGGCATCCTGGTTTGGTTCCTGGCTCTGCCACATATTGTGTGACCTTGGGCAAGTCACTTAGCCCAAAATCTCTGCAGCTGATCTCTAATAAAAGGATAATAACATGTCTGTCCCTTCTAGGTGATAAATACCCAACTAGCTGAGGTGCTTTGCTGTTACAGCCAGTGGAGAATTTTAAATACAAAAATAAATATTCAACTAAGTACCAAGTAATATCATTTGACTTTGTGCCAATATCAAGCAGCTATCTCTTCTTCAGTCTAAACAGATTTAATAACTCACCCCAGCCACTGGGAGCACGTGTAAAACACATTGAGAGGCTCTTTTAAACATCTTCCATTCACTTCTCAAAGTTTGTTTGAAAAGCATCATCAAAGTTCTGAAAATGAAAACAGATCAGAAAATTAAATTCTGGAGACAACTTTACAAGCAACTGAGGGGGGGAGCTTTCTGCCTTTTTTTGCAGAAACCTGAGTGCTGCCAGTGTGCTGGAGGTGTGTGAGTGCCAAGCCATGAGGTGTAGCCCCTGCCTGGCAGCACAGGACATCAGCAAGAGCCAGGGTGAACTTGTCAAAGGCTGAGCATGGACAGGGGCCAAAACCTGCCATCCCAGGAAGGTCTTCCCACCCTGCAGTGTGACCCAGCAGACAGCAGCTATAGCTTTAGAGTTGATCTCTCATGGTTCTGTGTGTGGCACCTCTCTCCCTGTGCAGGTCTCCCTGGCATCACGGGCTCTGTGTGGTACGCTGTGGATGTCTACGTGGAGCGCTCCTCTCTGCTCTTCCACAACGTGTTCCTGGGCATCCAGTACAAGTTTGGGTGGTCCTGCTGGCTGGGCATGGCGGGGTCACTTGGCTGCTTCTTGTCTGGGTCCCTGCTCACCTGCTGCATGTATCTCTTCAGAGGTGAGGAAGCAGGGCTGAAGCATAGCTCAGGGATAGAGACAGTGCTCAGGGTGTGCTACAGGGACACAGGGTGGGGAAGGTCCTTTGGCATGGTTGCTCATCTCCAGTGGTGATATTTTCAGCTGTGAAATGGAAATAATCTTAGGCAGCTCTAGAAAGCACATCAAGGTCTTCATGTGGGAGCTGAGGTGTAAGGATGACATAAAGTGTGTTGTTATTACGTCACATCTTGGAGTGCTGCTTTCCCTGGATAACAAAACTTTGCAGCTGAAAGTCACCAAGCACTCATTAGCAGTTCCTATTTCTCTCCCTGTGCCTCACAGAGACCAGTTCTGGAAGATTCCATTCTGCCTACTCCTTGAGGAAAGGCTATTCCTCAGCTGCGACCGTCGTAACAAACGTGCATTTGCCATCCTCACAAACAGCCACCTCCAAAATGTATGCGGTGGACACAAGGGTGTGAAGGGGAGGTAAGTGCTCCAGAAAGAGCTCTGCTTTTATTTCTAGTGGATTGCACAGGGACTCAAGCTCTTGTGGTTGTGATACAGATGCAGTTGAATTTCAAGGATCTACTGTATGCTACAATTCTGAGAGCTTCAAAATACCTTTCCTTCAAGAAGGTAAACTCTGAGAAGATCCTGCTTTCTGGAATCCCCTTGTCTTGAGTGCTGAGGCCGCTTGCATAAGCGTGGACTGAAATAACCAACACAAACTCTTTTCAGCATTTGTCTCAACACTATTGGTAGAAGTGAGATAAATCAGCCATTCCTGAATCAGACTGCATTGTTCTGCATGAAGATCCTCAGACTGCAAGATGGATCTGTTCCATGTCTGGCAGTGTGTCAACAGAGTGTACAAAGGAGAAGGTCCTGGCAAAGGGAGGGATTGACTGTCTGACCAACATCTGCACCCTGTGCACTCAGCATGGGGATCTGCCCCTCTTACAGGCAGCTGGGGAGCTTTTCAGGAGATAAGAGCTGTGTTAAATGTCTGACCCTATCTTTGTTCCATGAACCTCTGCACTGAGAAAATATTGTAAATGCAGGTGCATTCTTCCATGAAAAATACAGTCCTTGTCAGTCAGTGTTAAAAGGTACACTACAGATGCTCTAAACTCATGGAAATCTGGAAATTGCCAGCTTCATTCTGCTTAATAAAAACATTGCTTGGACGAAGTGAGTGAAGATGCAAAATCTGAACTTGTCCATTACAATATGTCTACATTAACTAGAAACTAGGATAAATGATAATAAAATCTATTGTCCCTGTCCTTCAAAAGGTATTTAACCTAGTTTGGGACTGCTGACCCCCACTGCAATCCAGCCTGCCATAGGCTGGATGAGGTCAGAGCATCAGCCAGGTCTTCACTAGAGTGGGGGAGGAAAAACCCTGTATGGCTTAACATGTTCCCTAAGGATGGATGTGAGCATTCTTTCATGCCTTTACTAGAGAGAGCTGAGACAGAATTTTCTTGGGGTTGATAGGAACTGTCCAAATGCAGTCCTTTCTGACCATGGGCACCACACCATATCATGGGCACTGAGGGCTGAGAAAATTCTTCCAGCACAGAGATTGACCTGCTTAGGAGCAGTGGAGAAACAAAGGTGGAGTCTCAGCTGGGTGTGCCCAGCTGTGGGTGCTGAAGCACTACCAGAGGTAAGCTTCCTCCATGGACTGCCTGATGGGGAGGCTGGATTTCCTTCTCCCAGACAGTATGAAGTGAAACCTTATGTTACGTGGGCCAGAAGGAGATGGGCTGGCTGAGGATGGAGTGAGCTGTATCCCAAGCAGCACTTCTGATAACTCCTATGATGGAAAACAAAGGGCTGAGTCCTGTGATGGGTTATCCTGGAAGCAGCACCTTGTGCTACAGCACTGAACTGACCAGCAAGGTTAAAACATAACCCAGCCCTGACATGGCTCCAAGTCAAGAAGCACCCAGGACCTGGAATAAACAGGACAACAGCAGGTCCGTATGGCACTGCTGCAGCCAAAGGGCTCAGACCACAGCACAACCATCTCAGCAAGAGCCCTGGTGGCAGCTCTGCTGCCCGGGCAAGGGAGGCTCGTGCCTGCAGAGTTTGTGCCTGCAGAGTTCTTGCTGCTTCAGCTGGCAGACGTTTATGTCAGCCAAACTGAGAGCAGGTTACTGCCAACAGATGAGCTATATCAAACAGATGTAAACACAGTAGGAGAGGTGATGGAGGCTTTTTTACAAGGTCCTGAGAGACAATGAGTACAAGAGTTATGAGTGATGTGATGGATTCACAGATTGTACCAAGAATGCACAAAGAGATCTGGAGGTGACAGGAATTCTTGACTGTTACTGCAGGAAACTGCATTCAGAGCTTGGTGGTTGTACTTTTTTTGGTTGTGGTGTTGTTTTTTTTGTTTGTTTGTTTGGGGGGGAGGGTGGTTGATGGTTTTTTTTATAAACTTTTTTACAGCCACATCAGAAATATGTTGTCTGTGGGTCTTTGGGGCAGGAGAACTGACACTGCTGATACTCTCTGCCAGGGCAAGGAAACTCTGGGAACATTTTTGGGTCTGCTTCCTGGGCTGTGTCCCTGGTCCCCTGCTCCTTCAGAGACACACTGGGAAGGAGATGGAGGGTGAACACAGCCCAGAGGCAGAGCTGCGTTCAGTGACTGCTCCACTGCCCACATCCCTGCTCCTGCCCAGAGAGGCAAATGCTCCCTCAGCCTCCCCAAGGCAGGAGAGATGCTGCAGGCTCACCCAGCTCAGAGATGCTCCTAGGGAGGAGGTACCCAGCAAAGACATCATCAACTCTGAATCAAAAACTCCCCAGCCTATGCAGCCAGTACATTATCCCTCCCCACAAAAATTCAGGGATGCCCACCAGCCTCTTGCTGCTGTTTTCTATAGGTTTTTTTTCTGAGCACAAAGGTTATTTCTTGCTGTGAAGATTTATTTCTTGTTTAGCAGAGAAGAAATGCAGGTGTAATTACGAATACCACACAACTGATTTCCCCTGTTCAGTGTTTGAGGAGAATTCTGGGCCTTTGTCCTAATGGTCTTCAGCTGGTTTTAAGGTGGTGGGAGCTGTTTTGTGACTTGCAACACTTGGGTCATGCCAAGGAGTGGCTCAGTGGGCACTGAATGGCTCTGCACTGATCAGGAGTGAATATTAAGGGTTAGTTTCTTTAGTGCCTCCAGTCCTGTGTTCCTCCTTGGGGTACACAAATAGAGCACACACATACCCCAAATACTACCTTAACTCATCCTCCTCAAATACACTTCAGATGCAAAGAATTTATGAACAAATACTCTCTTCATATGAAGAAGAAAATTGTATCAACACTTGTGAGCCTCTCTTCTTCAGTATCTCTATAGAATAAGAGTTAATTCCTTAATCATACTTCTGTTCTAGACAAACTCTATGGTGGGTTTTGAGGATCTGTCTCCTGCACAAGAGGACCAGGAAAAGGTCACAGCAACTCTTAGTTTTGCTAGGTTAATGTTTTGTAACCAGTCCAATACTGCATTGCTTCATTATTCAAATTCTGCTGACAGTCTATCTGATGTTTTGATCAGCTGTTAATATTTAATTGTTAATCCCTGTTTGATTTAATATGACACTGGTTTCATGCAGGATTCACTCCTCATTAGCTCATTATCAGGTCACAGTGCAGATCTATTCTAGTTTAATTATATATTTATTAGTGAGAAACCTCCCAGAAAGTAAACGGGCCTTATTTTTTCTTTCAAAATCAGAACCAGTCCCTAGGGCTAAAGATGTATCAGGTGAGCTCAGGTATTAAGGTATTTCTTTAATACCTACCTGCATTCCATTCAGCAGCAGCTCACTAGGAATGACAATAGACTGATTTTCCCCTCCCGATAGCCATTGACAGTTTACCAGGGGTTTTTGCTCAATTGCAATTTCCAGCTAAGCTGAGATCCAACGTTTAATCCATCAGTTCCAACAGCTTTTTAGGTTTCTCCATATTTTCACTAGCTTATAAGGGGTATTTTTCTATGTTTGGGCACCTCAGTCTTCATTTCCCAGGGCATAGGGAGAGCCAGGGATTTAGCTGAGAGCTGGGAGAAGCACCTTTCCTCCCTGTGTGCCTGCCCTAGGGTGCTTCCTTGAACTGGGGCTCCCCATTGTCCTCTTCCCTGACAGCTCTGTGCACTCTGCCAGGGATCCAGCTGGCTGCAGGTTATGCAAAGCAGTGAAGTGTTTAGGTAAGATCTTTGCTGAGTTGATTCCATGCATTACAGATAGCTATTGATTTCCCATTTTGATACAGGCAAGTGAGTGAGATTAAAAAAATGACATCTGCAATGGCTGTCCTTTTCTGCCTGCAGCATCTCATCCTCTTCCTGCCTGGATCAGCCTTGCTCATGAGGGCTTTTAACATCTCCAGCTGTAATTAGTGCTCACTCTTACTGTGACCTTGTGAACTAGACTATGTCCTACTGCAGCTGCATCAATGTTTCCCAAGATACGGATTTCTTGCCTTTTCACAGACATTGCCATGTCATTTTGGTGTGAATTCAGTAGATCTGAACAATCGTTTCCAGCAGACGGGAGCAGCAGTGCAGAGCTGTGTTTTTCTTACACGTTGTAACATCAGTGGGATATAGTAAACACAATTGCCTTTGAGTGTCACATCTCTCTAACCCACATCCAGGTTTTATTCAGAGGTGTTTTGCCAAGTGACCTGCTTTGACTCCTGTGAGGGGAATCACTGCTCTCCTGCAAGGACACACAAAAGGCAGCAGCACAAATAGGACCAGCCCTTGGGCGTGGGGGAGTGATTCTGGCGGCTGCCTAGACCTTTGCTGGTAGCTGCAAAGCTCGGTGTACACCTGCAGCTATGCATCTTCAGCAGCTGAAGACTTTGTCCCAGCTTAGACACGTCTACTTAGAGTCATTTCATAAACTTTCCAAGAGAGAAAAGTAAAATTCCACCAAGAATGCAAGGTTTTCTCTCTCAGCTGGGGCTGGACTCCCACAGTTTGCTTTTCTGCATCTGTTAAATATTGTGGGCAAGTGATTAATGACTGAAATACTCTGTCCAACTGCCGTTACGGCAGCGAGAACTATTTTCTCCCTGTAGCTCCTGGGTTCCTGCTGTAAAATGCCTTTGAGCGAGGCAGAAAAGTGCCAGAATTGTGCCATCTAGTGACCCGAAGAGAGCGGGGATCTGTCCCCAGTCCTGTTCTCATCCTCCCTGCACAGAAGTCAGCCTATAATGCAGAATTTTGGATGATAATTACAAAAAAAAAATTAATGAGCATATAAATTATTTTCTCATCTTTCATGTCCAACCCTCTTGGCATTCCAAACTGATGCCCTGTCATGGCTCAGCTACCTCTGGTTTTGCTCTATTTTGCCTGAGAGCCACTTTATGATTTATTATTCAGCTCTTAATCTGCAGAGGTGGAAGTCCAGCCACATACCTCACCATGTTCCTTTTGTCTTTTGCTTCCAGATGGTCACCAAGCAATTGGCTCCTCTGCCTTGCTCCCATTTCCCCCCACAAGTCTTGCTGATGACAAGTTCCCCCACAAACATATCTGCCTTATAGTGCTTTCTGCTTTTTTTTTTCTTGACCCGTTTGCCATTTCTTTTCAAAATCAGCAGGAACTGTAAGTCAGAGGACGAGTGGCAGCCAGAGAGTCACAGCAGGACAAGTGCTTTTCCAAGGTGAACCCTATTCCTAAGGTGATGAATTATAAGGAAATGGTTCTTCTTTCCTTGCAGTTCTGGAAACATCAGCCAAACTTCATTAACTGCCCTCATTAAGAGCTGAGTGCTTATAAAAATATCAATTACCCAGCAAAATCTCTGCTTGTGTAAGAATGGGAACACAGGTCTGGAGAAACCTTGTCCATTCTGCTGGAGAACACGAGCGTGAGGTGGCAAGCTGGGAGAAGCGTTTCCATAGGGAATAAAATATTGGTGGGGCCACCCAAAATGCTTTTGTAGAAGAAAGAAACCCATCCTCTTCTCCATTCCAGCGACCAGGAAGCCAAGGACCAGGGCCCCTTCCCTTCCCTACCCCAAACCAGCAGCAATATTAGTTTATGTCCTCCCCACAGCAACCCTACACAAACTCTTTTTTGCAGATTCCTCCTGGCTTTCAGCAGTTTTTGGAAGCTCCTGTGGCTCCTGTCGTGTTGCACAGGTACCACAGCACACAGGTTCTCCCACGCTGATGACTCCAGATGGAGCCTGATTTTGTGACAACCACTAGCTTCCTTTATTCTGAGCCACTTGCCACAATTCTGATGGAATAATTTGGTTCCTTTTGTGCATAATTAAAGTGCCTCAAACATGAAACTGTACACACTTGAATGCACACAAGTAGCAGGGGAACAGACCCGTTCCCTCGAGTGTTTCTGTGTGCTCAAAGTCTTGCTTGCCCTCTGTTGGGTGGCTGGGGAAGGATTTACCACCTTGGGAATCACTGGTGCCTGAGAAAGAGGGATGCAGAGTGGTTGGAGGCACTGAAACCTGAGCAGTCCTTGCTTGTTACCCTCTGCAGCCATCTGATTGGAAGGTGACATTCAGTGAAATTAAAGGCAGCAATTTATTTAGAGCCAAGCCATTAATAAGCAGGAGGCAGTAATGTTTTATGCAGCACATAATGCAGACAACCTGTGGAGTTCTCTGCCGTGAAGGGGTCACTGAAGCAAACAGTGTGTAGGTGGGAATCAAGTGACAGCTGATTTAATGCCCACTAACAGGCTATGCAAGCTGCAGTGACAAACATAATCAAATCTCATGCTTCAGGGCATAAATTGAAGGGGTTGAGTGGTGGAAGCAGTTATGTACATGAAAGATCTGATCCTGAGAGGTGTGGATTACCTGCAATTCTTACCAAGTTCAGCCAGCAAAAGGACACTCAGAAGTTGCTTGATTTCTCCCCTGGCTAAGTCTGTACTTGATAATTTTCTTTATTAATAAACCTAGTAATATTTTAGCCTGCTGGCACAAACATTCGTTTGGCTACAAGTAACATTTATTTCCTTTCACACAGGAGTCAAACATTAAAGCTGCTTCTAAAATAAGATTTTAGGGAGATAATTTGCAGTGGTACTGGCAAATAATTTTTTCTCAAAATATGTTGCAATTATTTATCTAGAAAATGTACTTACGTAGAATAATTATGAGGATATGATAACCTTTATTTCATTTATCTTCCCAGTTTCCTTCCTGAGCATGGGAACTGGTGCTGACCTCACTCTACAGGTGGGGAGGTGCTCCATGAGGCAGGCTGTGGGCTTCCATTCATCTTTTGGGATTCTAATCCCAGATGGACCCAGCTGCCCAAATTGGGCTCATGGCTCCATGGGAGTACAGAGCATGGGACCAGGGGTGACATTCTGCAGCAGGAGAGGTCTGACTGCACCCCCAGCCCTTGCCACTGAGAGAGCAGAGGCAGAGAGGTCAGGCAGGATGAATTCAGCCTTCAGTGACCTGCCCACGACAAACAAAGGGGAATCTTTGCTTTCATCTGGAATCCAGCTAAGGGGGAAATTCAGCATCTTTCTTCAGTAATTTGAGAACTAGTTAGGCTAATACATCCAAGGAATGACTTTGGTTGAGCTGATTCTGCTTGGGCACAAGGCAGTCTGGATGGCTTCTTAAAGTATTTTTCCATCCTGTCTGCAGTGATCACCTCAAAGAAAATGGCATTCTTTCTCCTGATAGATTTCTGTAGCTAAATACAAAGTACATAAGCCCCTAATTCATGTCTGTGGGGAACCTCCATGTGGCTCCTGGGCCATTCAAAGCCTTCTGGTCTGCAATACTAGGGCAAGAGTAGCTGAGGACAGTCACCGTGAAATTAAGAACAGCTCAAATGAGCAAACTCACTTTTTTTTTTAATGCTCTGTAACCAGCTCCTGCCATTGCTACTCCTCCATAATCCCTGTCTTCTGTTTTCTCTTCCCTGGCCATAAATTTGCTGCCTTTTGCACTAGACAAATCTGATATGTTGTGCTAAATATTTTAAATATGGCAAATGATCCTTCATCACAGAGTGATTGCATTGCAATGTATTAGAACAACATGACTTTGCCAGAGGGTGTTTCTTGGCACAGTGCCGAGTCAAGGAGGCAGCCCAAGCTTGAGAAGTAACTATCAAGTCATTTATCAACATTTGGTCCTAAAATACATGGGGTTGCACCAGCTCAAGCAGCCTTAGAGAGATAAATCTAGAGGATGAGCCAGAAATCCCAAATACAGACAGGCCTTTGAGGAAGCTTCTTGAAATCCAGAGATATCAAAATGGCAAGCTGAACTCCTGTGACAGATTCAACACATACTTTTGGCATTTATTCTGTTGCATTTAGCGTCGTCCTTCAGGTTCAGATGAAATATTGCTGCTTGTCAGTCTCTCGGCCAACCTGGAAAGGGCTGATTTGATCTCATACTCCTTTAGCATGATGGAAGATCTCTGATGAACCAAGTAGGATCACTGAAAGCCAATGTGGTGTCTAGAGCTTGTTTTCCTTCATAACATCCTCATAAGACGGAGGCAATTCAGTTTCCCCAAGGCTGAAGCATGGGGCAGGAGAAGAGGAAATCTCTGCAGTCATGCAGGGGCTCAGGGATCCAGAGAATGGGCACGGAGGTGCTTCAGTAGCTGGGGAAAAAGCAAAGTCACAACTATACAGCAGACAGGCATGAAGGGCAAGCGTGGGAGTGAGAGGGGTGAGCCCAGGAGGAGCTGCCAAACCACTTGGAAACAAGAAAGGCATGTAATTTTTGAAGGATGGCATCACAAAGTCCTTCACCACAAACTCCAGATACAAGAAGTTGGGACAGAGGAATTTGGGTGGGTTTGGGGTGGGTCCTCCCTATCTATGACCACCCAGAAAGCAGGTAATATGTCCTCTGGGAAGGGCTTAGCCTAATGACAGGATTAGCTTTATTTTTCTTGGAGACATGTCTAGCTCAGCCTGCTGATGCTGCTGGCCATACTCCCGGTCAGTTCTGGATGCTGCACAGTCATTATAGCTCAGTCCTCAAAATCTGGGTGCTCCTGGGGGAATGTTGAGGGTGGCTGCCACAACGAACAGCACCCACCAGGACAATCTCTTGACAGACCCCAGGGTGTGTTAGCCAGTCAAGCTGTCTACTGGGGTGGCTTGAGTTAGACCAGTACAGTTTTGCCTGAGTGAGAAATGAAGGACATGTGCTGGAAAGGGCTGCTGACCCCAGAGCCTGTGGCTGCATGTGTTGGCATGCTGCGTGGCCTGGCACTGAGGAGAAAGTCCCACACACCTCCAGTGTTTGCCTGCTAGGCACCTTTGGGACACAGGGACACACCGGGACAGCACCAAGGGATGGCTCAGTAAAAAGTGGATGTGGCTTCATCCCCCAGTCCATGGTCTGGACATGTCCCCAAGATGCCAGAGCTGGGCACCCCGCTGTTCACCAGCAATGCAGCCCCTGGCTGCATCCCAGCTCCCACTCAAGCCTGACTGCTTTTTACTGGGTTATGGATGGACCACAAGAAGGCCAGCAGGGCCAGCAGGACCTTGCAGCAGGGACAGGACTAACCACAAAAGGCATCCGAGCTGCTGAGGGCAAAGACAGCCATGGTGCTTCGGGGAAGGCAGCTCCGCCGCTTCAGCCAGCACTGCAGGCAGCAGCACATCCCACAGGACAGGAGCAGGGCCAGGACAAACACCACCAGGAACCTAAGGCAGAGGCAGCAGGGGAGGAACAGCACTGTCACCATCTGCAGGCAGCACTGACAGATGGCTGCAAGTCTTCACATTAACGTATTCATTAACATCTTTTGCAAATAGCCCTTAAATGTTGCGGTGTCCCCACCAGCACACTGGACATGATCAAAGTCCCCAGAAACCAATGTCTCACTCCTGAGTGCTCAGCAGCGAGTGCTGGCTGGAAATTCAAACATTTCTCCCTGAAATCATCCATCGTTTTTTCCCAGCTCAGTTGTCAGTGTACAGTGAGGAGGATATGGATAAATGATTTCCATTATTTTGTAAAGACAGAACACAGGGACAGCCCAGGAGCAATGCTCTCTAGCTATCAGTCTCTCTTAATGCCTTTCTCTCCATATATCCATCATAGAATATTATTTGCCAGTTTTTCCCCTTAAAGCAGACCTGAAACTTACCACGCATACCAGCTCCTAAAGTTTTCATCACTCTGTCCAACGCACCTAAAAAGAATAAAAAGGACTTCCAGTCCAATGTGAGGGGACTCATGTACCCACCCCAGCACATCTACCAACACAAAGACAAGCACCATCAGTAAGTAGAAGATTGAGAAGATTTCTCCTATGAAGGGAGCCCATTAAAAATTTCTCTGTGTGGATGGGAGCAATGCAGATGATGCAAGAATAGAGTGCCACTTGTTTGCCTTTCAACCCTGACACCCACCACCAGTGTTTTTGCTGAAAACCCTAAAGGTTTCCAGTCTCCATTTCCTCTTTTGAAAAAATACCCAAACCTAAATGATGTTTTCCTGGAAATCCGCATTTCTCAGCTGTGCTGGTGTGCCAGGCAGGAGCACAGCACCCCTGAAAGAGCCTGGGGTGGAGGCAGCTGTGGGTGAGAGAATGAAGCCACACTCACCTCTCGCCAAGCTCACAGTCCGACCCAGAGTCTGCTGACTGAAAACACACATGTAAATCAGAGAGGGCAGGTATGTTTTGTTTTTTACAATTTTTCTGTATAATTACTGTTCTTAGAGTGGGAAGTTGGAGAGGAAGAGCCATACGAGTGCAGGTCCTGCAGGGTTGAAACCAGACCCCTCCTTAGGGATCTGCCTCTGTGGGTCTCTGCTTTGAGCCAGCTCAAATCGAAACCAGCACAGAACATCACCAAGAGCTCAATAAATTCAATAGCTTGCAGATGAAAGCTAGGCCAAGGAGAAAGCATTCCTTTTGATGTGAAAGAGGGAAAGACAAGAGCAGGGAAATACCAGCTGGAGTGTGAGACCTGCTTACTGCACTGGGCTTTGCTATTCAGAAATATCTGCTGAAAATGCCCCATAACCAAATTCTTGTTCTGTGGCTCATTTTTTAGGAGCTAATTGTGAATGCAGCAGTAAATTGGAGTTGTTTTGACCAGAAGTGTGCTCTACCCAGCATTTTCCTGTTTTCAGATAGTAGTGGTGCATCATTCCCAGAGTCAGGTTTCAGGTATTGCAAATATGTGAACCTGAAACTTGTTTTTCAGGTATATTTTCTACTCTCAGCTCAAGTCAGTTTGTTTTTGCAAGCCTTGTTGATCTTAGCCTCTGTTTCATATTATCTCTGCAAAAAGTAACCTGAGCAGTTCATCAGTATAATTGAATCCTATTCAATAGATTTTTTTTGGCTGACTGGTATTAGGTGTGCTATTACAGTTGCCCAATGGTGCTACAAAAAATTCAGCTCAGGTATAGAATTGTGATAACACTGGAAAGAAGAAAGAACAAGATAGAGGAATTTAGATTTATTTATCAGAAAAAAATCTATTAGAATGTAATTTGTAAATAATTATTTTGGATTTCCCTCTGCATATATCCACTTAAGAGATGTTTGACTTTGAGTCAAACTGGAAGGCTCTGTTCTGAATTAGAAATTTGTATCAAATATGTATAACTGGAAGATCTCATTTTAAATCTCTAATTACCAGGTTCTTTTTGTTATGCAAAGCTCAAGCCACTGTAAACAGCAAGAAATCCCCACCTCCCTAAACCTCTATAATGTATCTGATCCTGTGCACACACTGCCTTTCAATCCCTAGTTTCACCAGAGGTCTTTGGGTATAGTAAGTCTTTCATATAAAGCATTATCTGTGGAATTTCACAAGTGGCTGAAACCCAAATGAAGAATAGAGAGAAAGACAGAAGCTTCAACTCTTCCAGATGTGTCCTTTTAAAACTGAGCTAATTTGTCATGTCACACATGCACCCTGGTGCAGAATATTTTAATTCTTTTTGGTTTTTCTGCACTTCAACTGATTATTAAATAACAGGTCAAAAGCAAATAGCTGATTGCTGTGATTACATGTATCCTGAGTATTATTCATGGCTGAATGGCAACCTCTGGACTCTCTTTTATCATCCTTCAAACCAGCTCAGCACAGCCACCTTAGTGTAGTTCAACTGCAGCAAAGTGCATCTGCTCTGAGGCAGGAATCTGTCAGAGCAGCCAAACACCCACCCGTGCTGCTGCAGCCCCAAGCTCTTCCATTTCAATAGCCACAGACAGAATGAAGGACAAAGGCAGTAATGTTTTCTCTGCATTAACTGGAATTTTTTGAGCATTAAATTTTCCCCAAATTCATTAGATCCTCAAAAAAAAAAAAAAAAAATTCCTTCACAAAAAAATAACAGAAAAAAAAAAAGAAGCTGATAACTAAATTTTATAAAAGTTGGAATCTTCCCCCACAAAATCCCTAAAATTAGCCTGGTCCCAGTGAAGGGTTTGGTTACCTGGAAGAAGGTTAAACACAGAACTCCAGCTCCTGCTGTGATCCATGAAGTAAAACACAAAGCTCCAGGTCTCCACATTATCAGTGTGAGAAACATTGGAAGAGCTTTGTTTGCAGCAGTGTTTTAGCCTCTGTAATTTGGGGCTTTTAAAACTTCTCTGCACATCGTGCCTGCAGCCAGAGAACACGTTACCCAATGGCTTCCTGTGCCTCAGAAATCACGGCTAGCCAGGGACTGAATTTGGGTTTGCAGGGACACAAACAGCTACCAGAAGTTAAAGGAACACTGATTTAAGGTCAGCACCTTGCAGTTGTTTCAGTATTTTCATAGCTGTTCACAAATTCCTGCTGCTGAAGCTTAGTTCCATATTAACCCACAGCTGCATTTAACAGGACCTGCTACAAAGAAAGAGTCACTGGTGTCTGTGCATTGGGGCCACACTTCATGGCATGCTGCATGGAATATTGGCATTACAGAAAAAGCAGAGGTAGCTCTAACCATGTCCTGTGTACTGTGCCTACCACCTCAAACCTGCACCAAGGATGAAGGAAACCCTTCCCAGCCTGAGACAACCACCACCAGCACCGGTACTGCTGTTATGCAGCTGTCAGGGTTTGCCACGAAAATGCAGCTGAAAAAACCCCATACATCCCCAATGCTTCTTACAAGGGACACAAAATTTCACTGCACATTCAATTCCTATAGAGCCATCCAGGTGATGTGGTTAAACAGGGGTAGAAGATGGTTTGCACCATAGCTCTGATCCCCTCGGAAGGGACAACCCCAGTTTGTTCAGCAGTCAGTAACAGGTTGTCACTGAAGTTTACAGCCCATGGCTGAAATGCACCATTAACTGTGGTTCTTCCAGATTTTAACACAAAGGGTGTTGCCATGAATATGTTTAGTCATCACTCCAGAGTTAAGCATTATGCTGGGATGCCATTACTTCTGTAATGATTGACAAAGCCGAGCTGCTCTTGAGATGTACCTTTGTGGCTTTGCTTCAGCTGAAAGGTCAAGAAGTCTAACCAACTGTGATATACATGCACAACACAGGTTTGTTATTTAATGTTCAACTTTTACATAAACCCAGGCCAAGCCCTGGTGTTCTCTAATGTTTACTTTCAGCTCAGCACTAATGAAAGGCGAGCCCCTGAAATGATGCCCGCTGAGAAAGCATCTCTCATGATGGTGCTAAGTGCATGTGCTACACAATATAAATGGTCTGAACATGCTGTCCTGCTTCAGACCAATCCTTTTCAGTGTTGCTCAACAGTAAACTGACAGACCGATTTCTTAGCTATTTTCTTAAAGAAAAAGCTCCTGCAGTACAAAAATGTGCACAGCCTTGCTGGGAACTGTGTGGCTCTTACAATTTCAGGCTTCATTAAGGTCATCCATCATTGAACTAATTTCAGTCTTCTTCCTCTCACAATTACTTCCCTCATGCCAGCACCCAGGGTACTTTCAATTTAGAGCCACCAAATGGATTAACCCCAGTGTTTCAGGGAGCAGGTACCTCAATGAGCCCCTGGTACTAAAAAATAGCAAATGGCATCTGTTCTGGATCTATGTATAGAAGAAAAGAGAAAGGATTGAATTTTATCACTGCTCAACTCCTGGCCTTGAGGCTAACTTTGGTGTTTTCTGCTGGTTGGACCCATACAGGGATTCCAAGGGATGATGGCAATTTGTGAAGCCTGTCCTGCACTCTCTGCAATGAGGAGAGAGAGTTGGCTTAAAGGGGGTCCATGAATAACCCTGTCTTTTGCTTCAGGAGGGATTCCAGTACTGAAAAGAGCTGCTGCTTCAGCAGGAAAACTCTCCTGTTCATGATCAGCTGAGCAGCTTGAATACATTAATGCCATAAAGAGCCTCAGCACTTGCTCTAAGACAGTCAGGACTGGACACCAAAAACCCAGAGTTTTGCACTGAAATTCATGGTGGGCTGGGACCCTCCTGCTGCTCCCTGCCTGCTGTGGTTTTGCAAAACTGAGACCCATCTTCTGGACAGCTCTGTGTCTGAGGGCTAGCCCCAGTCTGAGGGATTTCTCCAGGTTTTTGTCATCCCCCCACAATGAGATATATGCACATATACTTGCACACACACATGAAGATAACCCCTGGCTACTTACCGGATGAAAAGTTTGGTGTCTCTTTCCTCCCTAATTATATTCACCTCATTGGTGGACTTGGGAGGCTGCTCCCTGATAGATGTTAACTCGTGGCCATTAGATTAACATGCTGTTATTTCCTCATCACCTCATGTCGTTGCTAGGTGACAAATGCATCTCCCAGGCAGCAAGGGAACTACCATATAGCAATTTATGAGTGCCCATCATTGCTTTCTTTAAAGTGCCTGGTCCTTTCAGTGGGGAGATGTGCAGTTCTAGGATCACCCAAAGGGCAACTTGTAGAGTTGCCACAGAAACCACCTCCACTGGGGGCTGGGTTTCATGAAAGGCATGAAAGGGAATGCAAGGTGGGGGGACAGGAGGAATTTGGGAGGAGCTGATTTACCTGGTCAAGTCTGAGAGGGTCAGGGTTGCGTCAGGGGTCTAAATTTCAGGAAATGGGCTCCAGACTGTATTTGTGTGCACTAGAAGAAATGGCCTATGTTTCATAGAGTGTCATACAATTAATTTTAGACATGCTTTTAGACTGAGCCAAAACTTCAGGGAACATCCTGGGGACTTCTGGATTTTGGTAAGGGTGGGAGGCAATCCACTGGCAAACAGAAACCCACATAAAACACCTGGCAGCCTGTAAGCACAGCTAGCAGCTTTAACTTTTTCAAGCTCTTCCTAGGCTGCCTTCAGAGCATTTGGTGGTTGCTGGGGATGACTTTTGGGAAAGTAATCACCTTGCTAGGTTCTGACCAGCCTCCCAGAACAGTCCAGAATAAGACTGTCAAAGACTCAGAAGGAGAAGAAGGAGAGTGGCAGCAGGAGAGATGGGACAGAATGGAGAACACAGAGACATGGAAGGGAGACAAAGAACATCAGGGCAGTCCCACTCTCTGCATTAAGGTCAACTGACAAGGGTTAAGCATGCATTCACTTTTTTATGCTGCAGTGTTTTCACATCACCACCACAATCAATTCTTGCTCCAGTTCAAGGCCACTGGGATCTCTCCCCTCCCTACTTGACTGCACCACCAAGACCATCTCAGTCTTTGCTTTTGCATCTACATTCTTGGCATTTAGGCTTGGTCAGGCTGCCACCATCCCTCCTGGCCTGGCCTGGGACGACTCAGCAGGAAAATTCAGTTTAGCCCAAGAGAAGAGCAGAGCAATGGGGAGGACTGAGCATTTCCTCTCTGCAGTGGGAGAACTAAAGCAGCTTCGGTCTCATCCTCTGTAAATGGATGCCACAAGGAGCTGCTCGTTCCCTACATACACACTGAGATGACTAAACCGAGCACTGGGGAGAGCTTTTTAAGCTAATGGCCAGTGCTGGCACGGGAACAAATGAGGGCAAACCAACCATGAATAAATTGAGGCTGGAAATGCAAAGAAGGTTCACCCCATCCAGAGCAGCAAGGTTGAGCAGCAGCTTGTCTGTGGGAGGAGTGTGGGCATGAAACCAAACAGCTCCTGGGACACAAGTCAGTGAGCTCCCACTTGAGATGTAACCCCTTCAACAGGACTCGCTGACCCAGGGAGCCCTTTCCCCACCCCATGGAACCACCCCAGTGGATCCTTAGGCCCTCAAGCCCCTCCACATGCACAGGAATCAGCCAAGGTGGCCCTGGGCTGGAGCAAGCGAGGAAGGATGAACACTTTAACCCAAGCCTGGTAGAGCTGGCACAGCCTGTTGTCTTTCAGAAGGATTATAACCAGTTGCTGGTCCCTGATGAATGCAGCCCTTTGTGAACCCGTGCGGGGGATGTGCTGCACAGGGGGAAGGAGAGACTCTGCACATGGATTTAAATGAATGTGAACAAGGATGACATTGTTCTGCTGCATCCTCCCCAGGAACGAGGCTTCGGAGATCACCCTTCAGATCTGAGGAAACTGCAGCTACCTCATCATGTTGGATGGTCCAGAGAGCCTTTTTGTTTGCCTTGGTGTGCCAGTGGGGAAAATCCAGCAGGGAATGGGGTTGGTGAAGGCTTCTGCCTGGCAGGAAGATAAAGAAAAAGGAATCTCTTCTAGGTTATGCATAAGAGATTTCTCCATATTCCATGCTGAGAACTACAGAAAGCTGAATTCAATACACAGGTGTTCATATATTCATGAAAGTCAAAACTTTAAAACTACCCAAAGTCCCAGCACTGAAGTTTTGTGACAAATTGCTGTGACTTGTCCAAAAACTGCTGTTCCAACCTTATAATGGACACCTGAAATAAATACCGTAACAACTGAAATATTAAGCTTATCTGAAAGGACTGAGGCAGGAGCTTTCTTGCTCTGGAATTCTTGCACTTTGAGAATGTATATTTCCAGCAAACATTTTGTGTGTGCTGATGACTTTGGTGCTGACTCCGCTCTCACCATTAAATACAGAAATCAGTGTGCAGTGATTTACTGAGAGCTGTGCTGTGTGGGGCACGGTGAAGCTGTAAGAGTTTAGAGGAGTGGCTATTTCCTTTCTTCTTCCAGGTTGAGTTTTGTCTTTTTAAACTTAAGTTGGATCGTAAAAAAAAGGGAAAAAGGTGCCAAAATAACAGGATTTGGGTAAGCCTAGCAGTTGTTTCATTGTAGGAGAATTCAGAGTTCAGAATTACATTTTATGACTTACTGCACCTGAGAAACAAGTGATAGTTGGGCTTCTCTGATTTCTGGCTTGGACATTAGAACATGAGATTATTCTGAGCTTTATCACTGACTTCCCAAATACCCAGGAACTCTTTTTCCAGGTGGGCTGTAACACACAGCCCACCTGGAAAAAGAGTTTAAGAGATCTTTTATCTCAATCTCTCCAGGTACCACTGTACCTCACACAGACCATGTCAGAAATCAGTTCAAAGGGCAGGATAACACTCAAGAGTTAAGAAACAGAAAAGCAGAATTAAGGTTAAAGCTGATAAAACTAAAAGCAGCTTGAAAAAAGAGAAATATGAAGTATACCAGAAATACAAAGTTATCACCAGCAGAAATTTTTCTCTTTTCATTTTCTAATGTGAAATTGAATCTAATTACAACTACTTGAACTCTGAAGCCTGCTGCTGTTTCTTTGTACTCCAACAGGTCCTCTCACTTTTAATCAGTCAAAATTGTATGTGGATTTAATCATTAAAAATTAGAGTTCGGCTTTAGTCCTTTTTCATAACATCTCTTTTTTTCGTTGTTACTCGGTTGCCAGGGACTGAGAAATTACAGTGAAAAAAATTAAAAGCCTTTAGTATTTTCATCTCTGCAATTTACTTAGCTGCTGGATGTAAAAAGACAAAAAGAGAATAAATTGCTTGAAAGCAAATAGAGGCTTCATTTTCCCCTGCCTTTGAGTTACTGATATCACATTGGACACCACATGGGAGGTTTTGGCTGAGAAATTAGCATGAGACTATCTGGCACATCCTGAAACACATTTTCGAGGCAATTTTCCAGGCAGAACCGTTTAGCAATGAATGCTGCAATACATTGTGATGCTGGTCATTATCAGCTGGCTCATGTGCTTCTTCAGCAGGAAACCCCATGGCCCAGGGGTTCACTCTGCAAGAGAGGTCACTTGGGCACAGGGACAGGGACATGGGCACGTCTCCTGTGCCCCCTGCATCACCTGGGCTCCAGGCACCACAGGAGCACCCTGTGCTGTGTCCTTAAGTGTAGGGCTGCTCACATTTCAGCCTAAGACTTCCTCAGATGATCTACATATCTACTTTTACCACACCTGATTACTTACCAGCCCTCCATGCATCTTGAATTCCTTCCAGGTGCCCTTTCTGGGTTTATTTTGAATTGTTGGGGATCTCAGATGCCTGTCCCCTGCCAAGCACCCCCAGCCCACCTGGGCTCCATGCAGGAAGGGCAGTGATTTCAGACCCTCATTCTTTGCAGGCAGAGCCAGTTCAGAACAGGCTATAGCCATGCTCCTGTGTGCCCAGAATGAGTGAGGGCTGATACTAGCACTTATGGATTCAAGAAACATGGGATCAGCAGGCTGCTCTCCAGCCTTCCTCTTGTGACAGATAAAATGCCAAATGCTCTGCCTGGGAACACAATGAGCTGATGTTTGGGGTGAGATGCTGTGTACACACCCACCTTGTGCTCCCCAAGGATGTTACAGCAACATGTCTGGGATCAGGATAAGGATGAGCCAATGAGGCTACTCTGGGTTTGCTTCCCCTCCCCATGAGCCTCCAACCCTGTACCATGGCCAGGCTGCCCTCTGGCCACCCAATTCAGAGCTCACCTCCTCTCCAGGCTGGTGCCAGAATGAGAAACAACGTCTGGAAGACCAGATGGAGAACTTGCATCTTCCTCCCCGCTCTGCAGGAGTTTTCTGCATATATAAACAGAGAGATATGGGGGATGCTTCCAGGGCAGACAGGGATTGCAAATAAGACCACGCAATAGGAAGGCTTAGCTTAGCCCTTTCTCCCCCTCAACAGATTTACTGTTTTACTTAATCTCCCACTTTTACATCTTCCCCAAGAATATATCTGAAAAACTCCTGTTTATAATTTCAACACAAACAGCCAGGCTCTTCACACTCCTTTCTTTTAACTCACCCTTTGATTCCCCACCGACTCTTGCTTCTGCTCTCTTGATTTCCCTCTGGCCAACCAAAATTGTCCTAGCAACAAGAATCTTCTCCAGTTCTTTTCCCCTCCTTAGAGACCTGCTCAAATACACCAAAACACCTTATCTTACTCTAAAGCAGATTTTTATAACCTCTCCCACAGGTCCTTGCAGCTCTGGAAGCAAAAGGTGCAAATGGTCAGAGCTGCCCTTGGAACAGGTGAGGTTAATACTGTAGGACCTGTTCAGTAGGAAGGGAAAATGAATCCCCCCTCCTCACTTGCCCTAATGATTATCTGTCTTGTAGAGCAAACAAACTCAACTGGGCAACTCCTTCCTTGTATATGTGGGGGTCCTTTTTGTGCTGCAACAACACTTAGATGTGCAGGGTGCCACGGGCTGTATAAATGTAGGGCTCCTGGTACATATGAGAGTCCAGATGTCAGAGAAGGGACAATTTCCAACTTCTACATGGCAATCAGAATTAGATGCAGACCTATTTTTAAAATCTCCCCATTCTTACAAGGTATTGCTCCTTCATCACCTTTCCACTGTGCTACAGATCTCAATGAGCTCTAATTCTATGAGAGAGGAAAAAAATATTTAGCTTCATTCCCAGCTGTGGTCCATGGACACATGGTTTGTGCGATAGAACAGTCTTCCAGGGTCTCAATGTGAGTGCTGGGGCTGGAACCCAGTAGTGCTGAGGTTCAACTGTGTTGTGTGAAATATAGCAGCTTCTACTCCTAAAAAGTATCCCTGAGGAAGTTTTTCTAGAGGAACATCCTTACAGCAACGCCAGTACAAACACTGAAGATCGCAGCTCAGACACTCACCTCATCTCCTGTGCACAGACCTCTTCTTCCTTGATGTTCTCATCCACACTCCCATGCTCTCCTTACTCTTGCAACCTCTGATGCCAGGGACAGAGAGAATGGGCCTAATCCCATGAGAAGCAGAGTTCCCAGAGCCTGCAGGCAGGGTGGATGGTGCTGGGTCATCCTTGGGGTGAAACCTGGGCAGTCTGGTCCTGCCAGGTAGGATGTTGCACCAAGGGCCCAACACTGGTGCACAGTGGGCCATGAGTGGAGCATGACCATCTGTGAATTTACTATTCCTTCTCAAATGCTAATTAGTTATTTACATAAAACTTTGGAACATTTTAATTAGTTGTGTTAATTTAGAATTCACAGAAGAGAGCTATAAAAGTCTATTATATGGGACGCTTATTCAAATGAAGCTTGAAATGGCACATGGTGATGTACTCACAAATCTCCTGCCAACACAGTGAGAAAAACGAGAGGGTGGCCAGGCTTTGAGTGAGACAGCAGGAGATTGGCATTTCTGATGCACTGGGTAAAGCTGAGAAGCTGGTCCTGGTTAGGGAGATGGTCCTTTCCCACTTGAGGTCTCAGTCTGACAGTTCCAGATTCATATTGTCCCAATGTCGTTGCGTTTGATGTGTCCTCCTCCTCCTCAGGGGAGGATTAACAGTTCTCTCTTTTCTATCTTTTCTATCTGTCAACTATTTTTTTTTAACTTGCAGGAAGTCATGATTAGGTTTGATTTGGTTTGAGATGATTCAAATCAGGCTAAAAATGGCCAACAGTTTATGGAGCCAGATAAATCAGATAGATAGACATCAATTCATCAGCCATATGTCCAAACCACCCTGTTCCTTTAGGAGATTAGGTGATGCAAACAAATGCACTTCAAATACAGAATTTCCAGGCCTAGAAGCACCCCTTGCTCTGCTTCAGCTCAAACACTGGGACAGGCAGCACAAGGCAGCAAACCTCCCTCCTGCTCTGCACAGGCTGTGACAGCACTCCCAGACAGCATCATTCTGCCATCCCACCTGTGGGTACTGCACTGGCAGTGAAGGCACAGTGTGCTGGTCCTGCCTCAGCTGGGCCTTTATTCTCAAGGCAGGTGGGAAAGGCTTTCCTTCATCAAGTTCATCTTTCTCACAGCACTAAAAGCAATTAAAGCAAAGATGCCTGTAAGTGGCTAGACTGATAACTCTGTAAATCCAGCTATCTCAAGTTGCTACAGAATCTAAATTACCCCATCACCATTAATCCCAAGATAGAGAAATGCCCAAGCAGCTATATAAAATGAGATACTCTGCCCTAAGAGTTCATCTGGCAGGGAAAACCATTTTCTGTATAAAATACAGCCCACTTTACCTCTTGAGGCTTAAGACTTGATTCAATAAATCTGGAATTATGCTATGGAAAATAATCTTCCTTGATGGAAGGTAAGTGCCAGCATCACATCCAATTGTGACAGAGCTGCTGTCTGCCTAAAGAGCTTGAGGACAGCATGGAGCAAGGGAAACACAGTGGTCTATCCAAAACATTATAAACAGAATCCATGGGTGGTGACATTAAAAGTGAGAGGAAACAACAAGCTCTTATGTGGTCCATGACAAAACACCTGTTTTCTTGGTGCTCACAAGATGTCTAAGAATATTTTTATGTCATTTTCTGAAAAACAACAGAACAGCAGGAGCATTTCACTAAACAGATCCACTCCACTAAAATCAGTGGGTTAGCTGGGCTTCCTGTACTCCTCTGAGGACCCATAGTCTGGTGTTTTGCAGACTGTTGGGCACATCATGCTAGAAAGGCCATGTTTGCCAAACAGAAAGAAGGTTTGGGCTGCATAGATTCCATGGATGTCTATAACTCTGTGCAAATACTGGAGAATGTGACTGTACATAGCAGGGAGAGGTCACAGAGGGCTGCCATGAGAGGCAAGAGGAGACTGCCAGCAGCAAGTGACCTGCTCCTTGGTCTGTGGCTTACGCTCGCAGAATAAGAAGCAGAGATCAGTCCTGCTATCAAAGCTGTTAAGAAGGGGAGTGGAGAACATGCCGTGAAGTTCAGCTTTATGTTGTCTGGGAAAGCAGACGGACCAACCCAAGGATGGACTAGTTCACCTGGAGATGAAATAACTAACCTGGAGGCGTCTGCTTCCATCTCTAATGGCTTCAGGGGAAAGGATCAGGATGCACCTCAAGACTGTGCAATCCCATGAGAGTAATTTGTTGACTTGATGGAGGCCAGCCTGAGATTGTTCAGCTCTTATCAAAGAAGATACTTTGAGAATCATTGTCATCATCAAAGTAAATTGGAAATATTCTCCGGGCAAAAATTTGCTTGATAACAACAACAGAAGGGAGTGAAGCTCGAAGGCACTGTCAGCCAGTTGGCAGGTAGTTCATGGGTGTCAAATCCTTTAATCAAACCTTTTAAAGCTCATCAGAAGATTTTACAACAAGTGTATAAATGCCCTGTGAAATCCAAGGCTGCTGGAAATTATTTAGGAAAAGAGCCAAACATAATTCAGAAAAAAAATTGGACATCGCTATGGAAAATTTGCAGAACAATATTTTTTGGAAAGCTTTTCTGTTATGATGCATGAACTAGATTCACACTAACAGAGGTGCAGAAGAAACATGAGTCATAATTACTCTCTTACTTTCCTCTGGCTGTAGTGGGAACCAGGACACCAGAATTGTGCTCAACAAAGCAATCCCTATTTCCAGTTTTGAGCTCTTACTGTTTATTCAGAGCTCGCCCATTGACCCATCTTCCTGTCACAAACTGATTAAGTGCACATGTCAGAAGGATTGCCAGCAATCGACAGCAATCACTGGAAAAGAAAAGGGAGCTGGAGGCAATAAAACAAGCAGCTCTTCACTAGTGACTTCACTCTGAAGGAGCTGGAAGTCATGGCAGGCCAGTGGCACATGTCAGGGTAGTCCAGAGGAAAGATGGAAATGGTTGGGGAGCTCAGTCAAGACAAAGTGCCTGCAGCCTTGCCTCGACCTGAGCACTGATCCTTTTCTCCAGGTTTATGAAAGCAGGCTCCCAGGGTGGGCTTGGGATTGTAGTCACAGCATCACATCATGCATTGCTGTGCATGAGATGCATCCCAAAGCTCACCCGTACTGCCTCCACCCCTCAGATGTCTGTCTCACACTGCCCAGCATGAAAGCCTGCACGGAGGAGCAGCCTGTAGGAGGCAGGACATGCTGCCTGTCCCTCTGAGTGGATGGAGCAGGCTCTGTCTCATCACCAAGAAATGAATAGGCTTAGTCTCAAAGTCTTCCATTCTACACCTAATCAGAAAACAGTTTTGCAAAGCTTGTGTATCCAGTTGATGAAGAACTGCACTTGGCAGATAGAAAATGCACAACACATCCTGTAAACCTTTCCTAAAAGGGCATCACAAATTAATCACTCTGATTAAGTTCTTATTTTTTTTTTAGAGCATCATTTATCAGTTTAATTTAACATTACTTCAGTTGCTAAGGAGCCATGATTGCAAACCTCCACCAAACAGGAATTTTGAACACTAATGTCTGGTCATCTAATTGGAAAATATTACAAAACTCAAGCTGAGGTCTACCCTCTCCAGTCACACTGCACAGTGAGACATGGAAATGTTCTGTATTATATATAATAACACTGTTTATTAGTCAAGACTTGCAACTGTGGGAGAGAACAGCAAA
Organism: Rhabdornis inornatus; assembly: GCA_013397075.1. Classification (NCBI taxonomy): domain Eukaryota; kingdom Metazoa; phylum Chordata; class Aves; order Passeriformes; family Rhabdornithidae; genus Rhabdornis; species Rhabdornis inornatus. The sequence continues at coordinate 794,199 of VWZS01000763.1, read as the reverse complement.
ATCACAAAAGGCTCAGTAGAAGAGACTTGCAAATTAGTCTCATTACTCTTGAAATTGAACTGCTTTCCATGCTCCTGGCAGAGATACCTCAAGGATACTGAGATTGCCTGTGTATTGCATTTCAGATCATGATCATTCTGCTTTACACAGTAATGTACTAAGTCTCCATCAGGCCAGTGATGGGAATGGGGATGTTTACTTAGTGATGTGTGAAATGATGAATAAATCTTCAGGAATTATTTTGGGGGAGAAGGCAGTGAGGGAAGAGCTTTATAACATTCCTGGATCACCACCAACTGCAGAAATCCAGAAATTTTGCACATCTTTCAAATAATGAGCATCAAATGGGGTGGGGGGGAAAGGAGGTTCAGCGCTGGTTCAAATTTCTGCACTAACAAAAATGTTCCTTCATTTCAATTAAATCTTGACCTATTTTTAATCAGAAGAGCCTGCTGTGTCTTTCTGCCTCAGAAAACTGACATTGCCAGCAGGATGCTGCAGTCTCAGGTCCCAGCTCCCTGGGGATTGGTGGAGGCTTTCCTCAGGGCCACAGGGGGTGGGGATGCTCTGCCCCATGGGGCCATGGATCCCACATTGTCCAGAGCCCCTCTCCCCACTGCCATCACCGCAGAGGACTCATCTGCTGTCACACAGGAGGTCTCAGGTGAAGCAGAAACTGGAGCCCTAAGAATGAATCAGCCCTTCAGCTCCCAGCCCAGGCCTGGCACAGACTGGGTCATTGCACTGCACCCACTGTGGGATCACAAAAAGGCACCTGAGCTGGCACTGAGAGGGACAAGGCAGAGAGACAGGTCTGTAATTTTTCTAGATGAATGTTTTCAAAGAAAAAAGAGCAATGTTTTGAATAAGCTCCTGTGACATAAATAATAAATAAGCAATGTAAACTATATATACAGACATATACACATACATGCATGCATTATGAAGAGCTCTTCTTTACTCATTAATTCCCTTAGGAGTTAGAAAATCACAGCTAAAAACAATAATTTGTATGCAGAGATAGACTGCACAGAGAGACAGAATTTTCTGTTCTTACCAAGACAATACTTTTTGGAAAAACCCCAACAAATTAATGTGAGCCATACTCAATAATTTTGTCTAAACAAATAGCAGAATAGATATTTTCAAAAGTATGGGAATAAAAAAACGGATTGATTTTTGTATTTGTAATTTCATAAGCTTTGATTTTATAACACTGTTCTCAAGACCTGAGCAATTCAACCCTTGTATGATACTTCTACAAAACTAAGTGTTTATTGTACTAGCATGAAACAGGGACAAGTACTCCCCCCCCCAAAAAAAAAAGGTAGAACTCCATATATTTGATTTTAAGAGTCTTTAGAACAATCTTTCCTCTTTTTTGATTCATTACCAAAGTCAAAAGGTTCCCAGTTCTCCCAGGGAAAGTCCTGTGTCTGACAAGTGGGCAGGTGAGCCCTGAGCCAGCAGCTCTGCCAGTCCCTGCCACACCCTGCTCTCACCACCAGCCTTGGTGGGCACAGGCAGTCCCACTTCTGTCCCAGCACTTCCACTTAGGTTGCATCTTTAAACCACAGGGCACGAATCCTTGATCAATAATATTCAGTCTGATATTGCATAATCAGCTGAGCATATAAAAATTGGGAAGATTAGAATAGTGTCTACCACCAGAATGAGTTTGGTGATACTGACCGATTTAAAAAAAAGTATTAAAAAAATAAATGTATTCCCTGGATATTAGGAGGATGAGATGCTCCCTTAACACTTGATGGGACTTTCAATCAGTAATTCCTGCTTTTTCGTGGCTTTTTGCAGCATCCCCCTGACTTTATTTCTGATCTTGAACACTGAAGGTTTAATCAATCATTGCTCCTCCTGCTTCTGGAATCTAAGTGGTTCAAAGCACTTGTATTTACTGAGTGTTATTAGGCCATGGTGATGAAGCAGCTCTGCTTGGATCTTTAATCCACTCCTTGTTATTAAAAAAAAACCCATAAGATAGAGGTGTCTTTACTTGGAAGCATTTTATCAATTGAAGTCCTGAACACTACTTGGAGGGGAAAAGGACTGATCTTCCATGTTTCTCTTGGCTAATCTTAAGGTTAACAGAAAGACGACAACAGATGCTTTGTGAATTATTGCTTTGCAAATTAAACCTTCTTTCTTTGTTGAAGGCAAGGCTGGAATGTTCCCTATTTTGTTACAGAAACCAGCAGTAGTGATTTGATCCATAGTACCACCAAATTTTATCTACTGCACGCCTGGAGAATTGTTTCAGGAGATGACAGATGCTACCAGCCATAACAAAAGCACAAATCCTTTGGATATGTAACTGCAATGCAAACGACTTGCTTAGCTGCTTCCAGAGGTACAAGCACACCTGGCTACAGTGGGAGAGGAAAATTGGAGAGCTGCTCCCTGGGGACTTGAACAGCTCCCTCTTCTGCAGGCAGGCATGCAGCAGGCCCCTGGAATTCACAAGCTCTGCTGCTTGGGTGTCCATGCTCTGCTTTAGGCAAGTCTCTAACAACCCTCTCAGCTTGGTTTTTCAATATATAGAACAAACCCCAGTGAGGGCTTGTGCCAGGGTTTTTAAGAAACCCAGTTCCACAGAGCCACAGAACTTCACAGTGCCAAACACTCCCATGTTAGGGCTCATCAGGAGTTAACTAATGATAATATCTGTCATAAATGCTTTTGGGAATGGCAAAACATCAGCCTGCATTGCAGTTGTGCCTCATTCTTTGTAAATATATGCTGAATATTTTGAACAAATAATTATTACACTTCAGACTCTCCCCTTCAAGATATTCCCCAGTGACAAATTTTGCTTCACATTGAAAGAAACCGGTTCTTCATTGAACAAATTAAATGTTTGCCAGAATGGCATATTAAGAATCATAGAATGGTTTGGGTTGGAAGAGACCTTAAGGATCAACCAGTTCCAACACCTTTGCCATGTGCAGGGACACCTTTCATTAGACCAGGTTGCTCAGAGCCCCATCCAACCTGGCCTGGAACACTTCCAGGTATGGGGCATCCAAAACTTCTCTGGGCAACCTGTGCCAGCTTCTAACCACCCTCACAGTAAAGAATTTCTTTCTAGCATTTAATCTAAAGAAACCAAACTCTGCCCCTCTACTGCCAGGCAGGGTGTGGCTTTACCAGATGGTAGAAGGGACCCAACAGTGCATCAGGCAGGAACTGCCCTGAGCCTTCTTTGAATCCCCAACAAATCCCACAGCTGTTTTGCCTTGAACATCTGGAACACTTATTTTGTTTGGGCAAGTCATCAGTAAGTGTTACCTTCCCTATATGTAAAAGAGCACTTAAACTTTTCCTTAATTTGCAGAGTCCTATTTAAGGTTAAACTCATGTTTAAACAACAAGCAATTCTTCTTCTTCTAATTAAGATTTATACAGGTTCCCATGTGTAGATGAAGCAATGAAGCCCTAATGAGCAGAATCTAATTATGATCATTCTGTAATTGAAATAGTGGTGTGCTTCAGAATAAGACTGTTATGTTACCAGATAATGGACTAATGAGCACCAAAGAAGTAGTGAAAAAAGTCCGTAAAAGACTCTTGCAGTTCCTATGAGGACAGGCCTGAGTGTGAAAACCTCCATGTAGTATTCAAACATGTATAATGAAATATATAATGCAATATGTCCAAAGATTTATGTCAAGGTGTTGGAAGTGGCTGAAGGTCAAGGGCATACCAAAAGCAATGGAATTAATTATTAATGCAAGACAGAAGAAAATAAGCCACAGACAGCTGCATGAAGTGATTTAGGAGACAGATTAAAAATATAAAAAGGGAAGTCAGTAGGAGGCAACATTGGGAAAATGATCAACATCCACCACAATATTGGTCCTATCGGCTGAAACCAGCTCCCTCCACGTTGTGATTGATGAAATACACCAGAGTCCGATATTTTTTCTTGCCTAAATGGCCAGCTCTAATCATGAGCTCTACACATTGCTGCTTTCTTCATCGTTCAGCTGGTCAGGAAAGAAAAGATAATTACAGAATGTTTGTTTAGTAATTGTCTGCTTCTATTTTGGAGTTTGCTTCTGGTGCTAACGAATGCAACTCCATTATGTCATTTATCATGTGAACAGTCAGGTTGAGGAACATTTTAAATCAAGAACTATTTTGGTTTGCATGAGAAATAACCCCACAGAACAACTGACAGCATGTGTGAGCAGAAAAATTCCATGCCTGAAAAGGATCGGTTAGGTGATTTCACCAGATAAAAAGCTTAAGGAAATATCTTTTCACCAGCACAGCAGAGTGTTCATGGGGAAGGGAAGAGCTCTAGCCCCATATTTTTCCTCACAAGGAAGTCCAGATTTGAAGTTATTTACCTGGCTTGTTAGGTAACATTTGTTTGCTATCACCTTTTCTCCTACCACCCTTTGCAAAGGAGAACTCTTACTTCATTAGATGTGCTAAAAATTTTACTTTAAACCTGACTTAAGTACAGGTAACACAGGTTGTAATTATATCTCAGGTCTGGCAAGAGCAGAAAAGTGGAGCTAAAGGAAAGAACCAACCAGATATACTCACAGATATATCTGGAAAGTGATGGGGAGTCACAACTTACTTATAAACAGCTCCCTCCCCACAAACCTGTGTTGATATCCAAAACACTAAATTTCCTGTGTTATACTGTAGGACCAGGTACTTGATGTTTTCCTGACTTAATTCAGCCCAATCCAATGCACTTTTCCATTAGGGTGGGATCTCACATGTGTTCCCCATCCTATGGACAGGTGTAATTCTTGGTGAACCTGAACACAGTGTCTTTGGCTCAGTCAAAAGGCTACTGGGAGCACACAGCCATGTGGGAACAAACTGGAAATTTCCTCCAAGGGTATTTCTCAGCCTCAGTTTGCTACCTGATTTCGCAACTGTGGGTTGAGAAACCTGTCTGAAGACACTGGCCAAAGAAAAACCCCCATCCATTTAATAGAGTGTCCTCCCAGTAACAGTGAAACAGAAGTTGTTTGACAATACTTTGGGTAATGTCTTGAAGCCTGTAGATGACTAATAATAGCAGTGCCTTTTTTTCCAGAAATATGAAAGTCATAAAAATGATGGTTTAGAGGGACCAAAACTATTTATAAACTGAAGAAGAATTCAGTGAAGAGTTTTGACTAAAAAGGAGTGGAGGGGAGAATTTTAATGTGCTTGAAATAGAAGTCAAAATCTTAAAGAAAAAAATGCAAATCTGAAGTATTTTAAGTGGTTTAAAAAAAAGTTGAGTGGCTCAAACATGAAAGGACACCTTTTGTTTCAGATCAGATGAAGACTTTATGTTTACCAGGATGAACAACCTTGATTTGAAATGTCCTCTAAGTTCAGCCTTCTCAGGATGGGCAGAGAACTCCAGTTCACCCAGGATCCTTCATCCATGCTACATACAGAGAAATAGCAATACAGAGAATGTTAACTGAAAAAAATTAAAAGTTCTCAGGAGCATTGACTTCCATCACAGGGTTTATTGTTCATTTCCTTTGGGCCAATTACTCTCTTCAGAAATGTCTCCAGCATATTATGAAGACTAAGTGTTAAACCTGGGAGGTCGTTTCACTTGCAGCCTGTCGAGAACATCTTTACATTGCTGGTTAACGACTTGTGAACTTCATTGTCATCTGCTGCTCTGCGACTTTGCATCTCCCGGCTGATGGCTCCGTGCCATGAGCCGAGCAACTGCCGGGGCTCCAGGGCGCCTCTCGCCCTTGTGAAATTCGAGTTCATTCTTTTTCTGCTCCCCGCTCTTTCTCCCTGCAAATTTATGACTTGCTAACAAATGCGTTGCTCTTGATTCCCTCCTCTTCAGTGATCTTTAAGATCTCTCATTTCATAAGGAAAAGGCAGGTGGGAGATCTGTTTCCAAAAAAAAAGAAGTTTCCATAAGCATGATTTGTGGAGTAAGGCTGCCTGTATATCCATCCAATTTCCATTGACTTATTTCAGTCTTTTTTTGTCAAGTTGCACAGCAGTAATTAACTGCCCTAACTGAAGTGTTTTCCTCAAGATGCCCACATTCCTGTGAGAGCTGGAGGTTTTACCCACACATGCAGGCAGCTTTTCATCATTCTCCATATAAATTGAATACTTCCTCTGCTTGCCTTTACAGCTGTTCTCTGAACACCATCCACAAAACTAATGAAATATTCCTGTGGCTCACTCATTCCTTCAAATACCTTTGTCCAGGCTTGTTTTATCCTGGGAGGCTAACAATATTTTTTTGCACCTTTGCAGTGGCACAGGGCTGCACGGTGCTGATCTGGCACCTGGGAATCAATAGCAGTCAGGGTGGGAGGAATTACCACATGTTCCTAGTAATTGTGCAAATGCAAATTTATTACTCCAAAATCCTCTCTAATGTAAATCCAGTGAGGTCAATAGAGGTAGAGCAAAACTGGTCATTCTGCTTCATCTGTTATCCTCATTTTTATAAGGATAGAGAGCAGCTGTTAAAGGAAAGGAACTTTCAAATGCCTGGAAATACACTGACCTGGGAAAAGAGCTGCAAGGATGCCAGAAATCACTCTCTGTGCAGATGGGTATTCTGCCTAACCAGAGCAATCAGCATTGCCAAAAGCCTCCACCAGTGTGAACTGCTACATCTCCATTAGCAGCGCTGATTAACAGGAGCACAGGGTCCTGCCCTTTTGTTAAAACATGCCAGCCTGTTACAAAGGAATTCCCCGTTTTGGCAAGTAAAAGCATCTCCAACGTCAAGGTCTTGCTTACCTGCAGCTGCCCTTTCCAGCGACTGTGAAAGGTTTTCTGCAGTTTGTTGAGTTTGCTCCTAAAATCTTCTGCTGCTTGTGTAATCTTTTTATGAGCTACACAAAAGAATTGTTTTCCTTAAGAAATCCTTAACGTATGCACAGATAAACTCAGAGTCTAAAGGTTAATGTTGCTTCATCATTGCTGAAGTGAAATCAAAGATTTTAAAAGTCATTCTGCAGAATGATCTTGAATTTTTAGGGGAATATAAACTGTTATCGACTATAATAATAATATTTTGGAATATGCTAATGGAATTTTTTTCATTTACCACACTTGATGCTCTTTTCTTCCATAACCATTGCAGTTTATTATCAGACACTTACACAGAGAAGTTGGGTTTTGTTCAGAAAAAAAAATTATTTTCAAGACACTTGAAAAATTATTAAAGCATCGAAACACCTGTATAAACCTACGTCAAGACAGGAGGAACTCTTACAAATAGATAGGATAAAAATACACTGTATTAAGCCTTTTCTTGCTTTTATAAGATCTTTTAATTGGCTCCATTTACCCAGGAAAGACAGCATGTTAATTCAGTGCCTTTTCCCTTCTGCAATGGTGTCAGCAAACCATCAGCCAGAGAAGCCAGGAGTTTGAAATCATCTCCAGAGACCACTCCCTGTAGAAATACCCATCAGTAGGGAATTGCCTCGATGCCAAGGCTTTATTCAGCCTATCTAGCTTTATTAATCTGCTGACAGCCTGCCACTTCTCACTGGCATCACTGAGCAAGTGAAGTAAACTGCAGCCTAATTAATGGCCAGGCTAGGGGCTTTCTTCAAAGACTGACTGAGACAGATGCTGGTCTTGCCCAACAAAAATGCCAACCCAGTTTAAGTGTTTCTGCAACCTCCACAGTTAGGCAATTTTTACAAATTTGGTGTGTTTGAATACACTGTGCAAAAGGATGTTCAGGCATCCTAAACATAAATGGTGTCCAACGTGCATGTACTTGTGGGTCAGATACCTGGCAAAAGCCAAAGCCTTCAGCAGGATGAGAAGATATTCCTCTCCATCACTGCTTTGAAATAGCTTTAGTTTGTATGAAACACACACTCATGGGACTGGAAACATCTCCGGCCTTAGGCTGCATCAAAACATGTGTGACAGAGATTTAAATGGACTTGGATGCAAGTCATGTAAGGTCAAGTTTCCATTTAAGAGCCATTTGCATTAGCAGTCCTACCACCATGGTAACGCAGGGGAAGAGACACTAATGATATTTAGCACATTAATGTGGACAAAAGCTATTTGCTACATCCTCAGGAATAAACAGAGACAAACTCATAACAAAGCTGTGCTTCCAATCTCCCCTCATTCTCAGGGCTCTTACAGAGGTTCACACAAAATGCCTCACTCGGCAGTGAGATCCAAGATCTGGCTTGGACACACTCAATTCCGCAGAGAATACACAGTCTCTGTCAGTCAGGCTCACCTGACACACACAATTGTGACTCCTCGTGTATTTTGGTGACCAAGCAGTTCATACCTGTCTGAAAGCCACGCCTGCCTGCTCAGCCACGCACAGGTTCCTCACTGCAAAATGGTCTCAGCAGAAAATGTTCAGCTCCATGTGTGGGTAACATCGGCTGCCTTGACAGAAGCAGATGGGAGGTCCATGTGCTGCTATGTCAGAAATATCTGTCATTCTCCCACTTTCCCTGTGTCCTGTATCTTAGGTTATCAGGCGTGCTCCTCTCAATGCCAGTTAAAAGGTAGGTGTCAAACACAGAAGGCACATTTATAACTACACAGACTATAATTATATGTAGTCTAGGGCTTATTTCCTGAACTAGGAAGGAGGAAAAATGGGTTAGGTGGGTGTGAGTAACAAGCAAGAACATGTCTTTTAGTGGTTATGAAACTACCTTGATCTCCCAGTATCAGAAATGCTGGCTGAGAACAAACAAACCAGAAAACTTTGTGCATGCTGAGAGTTGGGACAAAAACAAGGGAATTGGGAACTGACAAGGGAATAGTAACAAGTTCCTGATGGAGGCTGGGAACTGAGTATTGCAAGCAAAAATGGAGGAGAAATATGATGTCACCATTACAGCTTATTTGCAGAAAGATAAATGCAATATTGGGATTACCAGGTGAGATATTTCAGTGAGAAATGGGGACTTTAATGTCAGTGTATAAAGCATCAGTGAGACCTCCTCCCATTTAATACTCTAACTACTTTTGGTAATCCATATGAACTTTGAGATTAATTGAAACCACAGCAGATGGAGGGAAGAGGTCTGAGGTGAGCTGAGAGTCATTTAGGAAAGAAGATTGAAAAGCCAGATCTGTGTAGCTCAGCGAGAAAGGGAGACAAGAACCATCTCCATAAAAATACCTGAGTAAGGAGAACTCAGCAAAACAGCTACTGACATGAGAGCCAGTGCTGGTGCCAGAACATGTGGGGAAAGGTTCCTAACCAGCAGGGACATGGACAGCCTGGGAGAATCTCACAGGGGTAACAGGCAAAAACACAAAATTGTTTAAAGTTGGAGCATGGTCCTTTCACGAAAAGGACCATAAACAACATTATTCCTGGCACAGCAGAGAACTGGGCTCTGTGATCCAGGATCCTCCTGTGCTTGTAACTTTAAATTGCCTAACGGGACTAGAACAGCAGAAAAACAAAGCCTTTGGCCACTTGTTACTGGAGGTCTGTGGAATATTTTCACAGCAGTTGCAATGCCAGAAGCTCCAGTGTCCTGGCTCAACACCAACACATTCCTCTGCTATTTAAGTCCCCCCGGTGGTTTCACTTAGTAATGCTACTCTTTGCTCCCTGTCCAAAAATTGTGGAACAATGTTGACTTTTGAGCTTAAAAATGTTTTCTATTTACTGAATTGCCTTTCAAAACGTAGTATAATTCACTCTAGGGTGTAACTGTGTTGCATTTTAAACTGCACAGAAATAGCATGTGCAAGTGTGGAAAGAGGATGGGAGAAAAAAATAGCAATACAAAAATATCCTTATGACAACACTGAGCCTAAGTGAGAAATATTACCCTTATTTTACAGTAGGAAAATTTTGATTCTTTTAATCCATAAACAAAAGGGTTTGAATCCTTTCCTGTGAAAACACAATAAGTGGGTGTGGTTTGGGGCTTTGCTATCAGCTGTAGCTTTTAACCAGTCTCTGGAAATTTGGTCTTGAATTTTATTTTATGAGCCTTTTAGAGAAGTCTCAAGTTGAATTCTGGCTTTTCATCAAGATCAGAGAAAATTAATGACCCTAGCCTAAAGACCCTAATTTGCACTGGCAGGCTTGGATTTCAGAACAGTATGAATTTCCCAGGGTGTGTGTGTTGCTGACTGTTAACCTGCATTACCAGTATTGCAACAGTGCCTGAATCCTCCCAAACAAGAATAATGACCTGTCCTATCCCAGATCTGTATCTATGGATGGCAGATATTACATAGAACAAGGAATTATTATTATCATTACTATTATTATTATTAAATTCTTGTAACAATCACCAGACAGCTGAGCTACTCCCACAGCTGCATTAAGTATCATGACTAAAATATGCAACCCTTTTGTTATTTCATCTTCTATGGGAAAAATGGATTGTCGTATTTCAACAGATGATTTTAAGCACACATTTCTCAGTAAGTATGTTGGAAAATACAGCTCATAAAACGTGCCTTGCTATTCCAGTTTTGTCTATATTCAGTATTGCAGCCAAGTTATACAGACACCTAAAGTAGCTCCAGACAAGATTGGGTCCTGGAGCAGTGCAGGTTGCATGGAGCAAAATATGCACTGATCTGCCCTTAGAGTGGGGTAAATTAGCCTTCCCAGAGCTCTGCCTTAACAAGTTGCTTTAATATTTGGATGGAATTGGGTTAGAGATGGCTTGAGTAGAGCTGATTCTAAGCATAAGCCAAGTAGGCAGATTTTCAAGGGCATTCACCACCAGGACACAAAAGCTGCTGAGATAAGAAACTTTCTGCCTAATTTTGCTGTGCCAGAACCCTGGGAAGGGAAGGGGAGGAGAGAGAGGTACAGGAGGAAGAGTTTTCCTGCTGGAGTTGCAGGAACAGCACTGGCTTCCCACCACAGCTCCTTCCCAGCCAGTGGCACAGCCAGGCTGCAGCTGCTCTTCCTCAGGATGGGGAAGAGCATTAGGTGTGCCCACCTTGGAGGGCTGGTGGGGCTGCTGAGGGCAGGGACCCCCTTTCACTGCAGCCATGTGTGCAGCAGTGCCTCACGCAGCCTTGCAGAGGCATGGGGAGATGGGGCTATCAAAGGCTATGATGCCTTGGCCAGACCACGTTCCCCAGAACAGGTTTGTTGCAGAGGGATGGGGTGAAATTTGGTCTCCTAGCTATCCTGGAATCACCTTCTGAGGATAACAACTGACGTTTTGAACTCAGTCCAGGTGTTGTAGCCAACAGTGCTAAGAAGTGCTGCAGCACTTTGAGCAGACAGGAGTTTCCTTACCACTAC